>CAKALU010006617.1:4892-35077 GCA_916700995.1 Hozukius guyotensis | reverse complement strand
AGATTGTTTTAAGGGGAGTTTCATCAGCGCGGTTTAAAGATCTGAAATAGTTTTTTTTCCTGCTATGAGCTGGATTTGAGTTTAAAAACAGTTGATAAAGAAGTAAAACCGGTAAAAGTGTCTTTGCCTTGTGTAGTTCTTGTTATTAAATATCTAAAAAGGTTAAAAATGTGTGAAAACAAATAGAGGTTTGAGTTATGAGACCATTGTTGATATCGTCTCGGAGGGAGATTTGTTTTTACAGCCAATAATTAATAATTATTTTTGTTAAAATCAGTAAAAAAACGTTGAGTCTTACGTAAACATATCTTCACATGTAGTTTTATAACTGTGAATGAAAACTCTGATATCTCCAAACTATCCAGCTAATTTTAATTATAAATGTTTATTAAATAATTTGACTCTTCCAGCCCAGAGAGGCTCCTTCATCTGGAGCAGGAACAATTCATGACCCGCCTCGGGGAAGTTCCCGTTTTTAAATAAAGTTTTGAAGTTTCCTGGAATCAGACTCGTCGTACCCTCATCTTTTTTTTTTTTTCCATTTCCCATCAGCCCCTCTGTGCCGGTGTTTGCGGTAACAGCCGGCTCGACCCGAGGCAGTGACTGACTGACAGCTGATGGGCCGCCGCTTTGTCGTCTTTGTTTACAGCGTCGACAGTTTTGCGTGTTTGATGGAGGATTAGAGCTCATTAAGAGAGCGAGGCAGGTCGCCAGGAGCTGTTTACAATACCACACATACATTATAGTGCTGTCTCTCTCTCTGCAGCCGGCTACCGCAGCTCTACCAGTCACATTAATCAATCTACACCAACCTCAGCACTGATGTGCTCAACTTCATGGTGAGTTTTACTAAGTCCAGGATCTATAAACCCCCTCGGCTTTTATTGTTGTCAACAAGTTCTCTTCATAAACAAGGTTTTAAAAACTAGTTTGACAAAGTAAAGTCCTATAAAACTAGCTTTATTTCAGAGCTTTTGACCCCATCTCATGTTCTTCATCAGTCTTTATCGAGTGATCTTCAGTCATGTGATGACAGGTGGTCAAATATCGGACCTTACAACCCGTTCTCCCTCCAAACTCACCGCTTGGTCAGCGCCCCTCGGCATCGGAGACGGACGCACAGGGTACCCCTCTTACGTTACTTTTGTACGGACCGGAGATAGCGTTTCAATATACGCTTGTTAAATGTATTGTTTCCTTTCAAAATAAACTTCCGTTTTCACAGGAAGTTAGGTTTAGGCAACACAACCACTTAGTCACTTAAGGTAATGTCAACCACGACCGTTTCCTAAACTTCACAACAAATGTCTAGTTCACACTACACAACTTTAGCTCTGATTTCATGAAAATATGTGGAAAAAAAGTGAAAAATGTCAAACAAAAAAAAATATCCTGAGGATTTCTGAAAATTATTAGTAAAATATGTGAATTTTTTTTTTTTTGTTGCAAAATGTTCGAAAAATTTGTGAAAAATAAATTAAAAAAAATATCAGAAAATTATTGGTATATATATTGTATAATAAATGAAAAAATATAAGTGGAAAATATCAGAAAAATATCTAAATATTATCAGTAAAATATGTGAAAAATGTCTCAAAAATACCGAAAAGATTTGTGAAAAATATCTGAAAAAGCATGCTAAATATCTGGATCTGTCGGGGACTCCGGCCACGAGCTACAGCCAACGAGAGTGTGAGACCCGGGTTGATGGTGAACCTGGGGGAGGAGGGGTAACTACAGGAACTTAATGTATGAGCTGCATTTGCAACACGGAGCAAAATTGTCGTTGCACAAACCGCTGGAAACAGAATATTTAGTGAACACGTGTGCCAACGACAACATCAGCAATGTGTCTCGTATGGTATCACGTCATTTACCGTGTATTTCTCGTGTTTTTGTGACTAGTTTGGAGACTTCGTCGGGGATTCCGCCTGGTGAAAGACCTGGTAGTGTGACCTCCTGTCTCCGGTCAGTCATGTAGCGTGAAAACGACTTAAAGACTCCTGATTACAAGACAGGAAGTTGTGCGTAAACAGTACAGAGATCTGACCACTTCCTGTTGTGTGAACTTGGCTTCATGTGACTAGCGACTCATGAGACTAACGATACTAACTAACCAGTCACATGACTAACGACTGACATGACAAAATAAGTCAACGGACGGGTTGGATGGTAACTCCTGTCTGCGTTAAAAAATGTGAAACACAGGCCAACAAACCGGAGCAAAACTCCATCCGTTGAAAGTTGTGTAAAAAGCTAGTAGGAACGACTTTGAGTCCAAGTCCAAAGTCAAGAATGAACTTTCACAAACGTAGTTAGTTATGGAGAAATAAATAAAACAAAATTGTGATGGTTAAAAGCAAACAGCGATTAGTGAGACGGACGCCACAACAAACCGAACAATCAGATACTGAACAAATCAATCTGAGGTTTAGGTTCCTCTCTTCTCAGTCCAACCACAAAATGGAAAATATTGATCTTATTCGGAATATTAATTATTTGGATCATCAGTAGTAAACAATATCATCTCTCCAACACCGACTTATAATATACATTTCTATGCAGATGACACAGTCTTGTATATTTGGCCAACAAACAGCGGACTTTTAACCAAAGACCATGTTTTTTATTGACATTTGTGACGTGTTTTCCGTTCTTATGTTACGTTGTTTCCGTACGTATTTTACTTAGTTTACGTACTTATTTTAAGCTCAACCATGATGTTTTCCCTTACACTAACTAAGGGGTTTTCTTGCCTGAACCTGACGTTTGTGCAGCGTACAAATGACACACGGAAAAGGCTAAAATGTGTACTCATGACACACGGAATGACCGGGTTAATTAAACCCGGATTATATGGCTTTATTTACCAGCCGACAACAGAGAGGTGACAGCGAATCAGGAGGGAGAAATGGGCAATGAAATGCAACCAAAGATCCCCGGCCGGATGTTTCGGTTCGTGGTCGTCGCCACCAGAGCTCCCTCTATAAACTCTTAATTTTACGTTACGCAGTTGTTCATCTCCCACCTTTCTCCCTTTCATCACATTAAATCCTGATCATACTGCTCATCACTGCTGTCACATTGACCTCCTTAATACCAACTACTTGTATTGTTTGGATCGGGAGTCACGTCATGTTAGAAACACTGAAGCTGAAGCTGAAACAGAATAAAAGAGAGTGAAAGCTGATTGCAGCCCCCGAGGGCGACGAGGAAACAACATGATTGGACAGCTTCCTAACCGGCAGTCGAGGGTGACGTCGTGGTAAAAAGCTGCCGATCGGACCGTCCTCTGTCATTAATTCACCTCTGATACAAGTCAGCACAGGTGATCCCACACAGGTACGCTGCAGCTGCAGGCGGAGGCTGCTCAGGGCCTCCTGCTGAGGAAGACTCATTGAGTGGATCGTTATGAGGGGGAAGATCGACTCATTGTTGGGTCTTTATGAGAGGGAAGGGGGCGGCGGTGGTTCAGATTCCCAGAAATGGAAAGTATTTCTTGTTTTGGATAAACAAACGGTCACCTGACACACTCACCGCGGGGTGGAGCCTCAAATCTATGTTCTTTGTTTTAAATTACCACATGACGCTCACATAACGTCACATTAGCCATTCACCTTCAGCCTTTTAATATTTTGAGAAGACATGTACTCAAGTTCTGTACTTAAGCACACATTTGAGGTACTTATACTTTACTGGAGTATTTTCTTCTCATGCCACTTTCTACTTCTATTCCACGACATTTATCTGACAGCTTTACAAAAACTACACACTGCACACAAAACATATGAAAATATACAAGTACAGCTGAAACCATTAGTCCATTAATCAATTAGTCTATTGACAGAAAATTAATGTGAAACTATTTTAATGGTTGAAATAATTTTTCATGTAAAATCATTTCATGTTTCCAGCTTCACAAATGTGACGATTTGCTGTTTTTCCTTTTAATAATTGTAGTCACATATTTTACTAATAATTTCAGTACATTTTTCTGGTATTTTTCACAAACCTTTTGGGTATTTTTCGAACATTTTTCATTACTTTTTTCACATATTCTAATAATAATTTTGGGATATTTTTCGGACATTTTTCACAATTCTTTTCACTTGTTTTAGTAATATTTTTTGATATTTTTTGGATACTTTTCACTTATATTTTACTATTAATTCTCAGAAATCTTCCAAATATTTTTCGGACTTTTTTTTATTTTTTTCACATTATTTACTAATCATTTTCAGACATTTGTCTTATATTTGTCACAAATTTTGGGGGTATTTTTTTAGGTATTTTTTTTTTTTTTTAAATTTCATATATTTCACTAATATTTTTAAGATATTCTAGACTTATTGTTTTACTAATCATTTTCAGAAATCTTTTTTTATACATATTTTTGTAATCATTTTCAGACAGTTTTTCCAAATTTGGTGGGTATTTTTCTGAGGTTTTTCCCAATTTGTTTCACTTATTTTACTAATAATTTTTGGATATTTTTCGGATACTTTTCACTTATATTTTACTATTAATTTTGAGAAATCTTGCGGATATTTTTCGAACATTTTTCACTCACAGATCAAACCGCCTTCTGTCTGATGAGCTCTGACTTCCTGTTCGGCTGCAGTCTGAGGCTGAAGGTGTCGGACTGAAGGTGGAGGTATGAGCTGGGGGGGTGGAGACGGCTGCTATATGTCATGTGAGAGGTGTTTTTTCTTTTGTTGTTGTAGGAGGGGGGGCTCTGTATCTGTGACACTTGTTTCACAACACACACTAATTGCAGCTTTATGCAGATGTGGAGGGCGTTTTAACGTGTCTTCTTGCCTCGCTGCAGGAGCTCCTCGTAAACAAACAACGTCTCATTACGACGCGCAGACGGCTGAAAATTAGGCCTTTAAACTCCGTCATTTCTGAAGGTGAGCCGACGTACCGAAGGTGAGCCGAGCTCGGTGTTAATTATTACCGCCGGGTCTCATTAGGGCTCCAGTTTGTCACCGACGATGAAGGAAGGAAGGAAGGAAGGAAGGAAGGAAGGAAAGAAGGAAGGAAGGAAGGAAGGAAGGAGATATGAAGTTGTCTGTAAACCTGACGTAGTTCAGGTGAAGTTGTTTTTGTTGCATTGTGACAAAAACAAAGAGATTAAAATAAAAAACTGTGATGAACAAACATGATACCAAGCAGACGAGTGAAGAAGAATAAGTGATGGAGGTCAAACTACTAATATAACGTGACGTCATATCCGTTCCGTATCCGTCAACCAAAACAAACCGCAGTGAGCCGAAACCAGAAAGTCTCTACGACCTGCACCCTCCCATGTTAAATCCAGCGTGGTAAACACTACACATCCAGTAAAGGATGGAAACACTTTGGGTTTCACACATTGACAGGAAAAGCAGAGCTAGACAGAGCAGAGCTAAAGCTGCATGCTAACTCTATTACGGACACGAAGCGTTATGGTATCACGGTAACGTGGCGGTGGAGCCGGCCGTCGCTCTCATCTCTGTGGTCAAATGGGCCGACGCTACAACTGTAGAGCACCCAGATACTGACATTTGTGTTCTCTGCATTGAAACGGCCCCGATGGAGCTGACCATGGATGGATAAAGAGAACGGAGCTGACGGGAGAGCTAGAGACCACCTTGGAGAAGTTAGAGGAAGTAGACACGTGGGACTACGTCAGAAATGGTGACCTCGTGTGCTGATGGCTCTCTGCGGTCACAGATTTCGGGTTTATTACCGGCAATAACGTCTCTTCATTACAGAAGTTTCACAAACTGGAATAAAAAGGTTTAATCAGGAACAAATATCTGCAGCGACGCCGACCCCCTCCCCCCTCGTAAAAGGATGATTTTTATTCAAATTAGCTCTTTTCTGCTCGTTAGCGCACCTGTGCTCTTCTGCACCTCATTAAAAGCCAAATCCTGCAAATTTCTGCATCCGCCGACGGTGGCTCTGTTACCAAATATTGAGCAGGTAGCACTGTTAATTAATGTTAGGGGGGGGTTGACGGCGGCTCATTTACATAAAGCCGTCGCAGGAAAAGAGAGAAAAACAACAGGACCTCCAGTCGTGGCGTTGCAGCAGGCGGGCGGTCGCCGTTGTGTTGCTGCAGGCCCTCGAGCTGTTTTAACGCTCCTCTTCCTCTTCTTCTTCTTCTTCTTCTTCGTTGGTGGTTCAGCAGGAGGGATTTTATATTCTATTTTGACCGTAGAAACGTAAAGTGTTAGATTGGGGAGAAAAGAAAGGATCCTGCAGGTTTTCAAGGTGAATATTGAGTTTCTCTGAACGTGTAAATAACGTTGGGTTCCACCGGTGCCGGCTGGGTGCTAATCACACTCAGGAAAAAAGGAAAATGGAATACTGCAACAATTAGCAGGTTTGATGGAGACAGTCACACAACCTGAGAGAAGTGCTTATATTTAACTCTAATAAATGACTAAAACAGTGTCTGAGGAATTGTAATTAGGCACCAATAGGAGGTGTCGGAGACGGCAAACACCGCCGGAAACTAAAAAAGTGACAATAGAGAACAAGAGAAGAAGAGAACAGAGAGGAAACGTAACGCACTTCATCAGGAATCATCTGACAGAGCTGCAGCGCAAAGAAAACCCAGGTCCAGACCAGGGACCTGAAGACCAGCTGAAGACCAGCTGAAGACCTGAAGACCAGCTGAAGACCAGCTAAAGACCAGCTAAAGACCTGAAGACCAGCTGAAGACCTGAAGACCAGCTGAAGACCAGCTAAAGACCTGAAGACCTGAAGACCAGCTGGAGACATGAAGACTAAGGACCTGAAGACCAGCTAAGACAGCTGAAGACCAGCTAAAGACCTGAAGACCAGCTGAAGACCTGAAGACCAGCTGAAGACTAGCTAAAGACCTGAAGACCAGCTGAAGACCAGCTGAAGACCAGCTGAAGACCTGAATACCTGAAGAACAGCTAAAGACCAGATAAAGACCTGAAGAGCAGCTGAAGACCAGCTGAAGACCTGAAGACCAGCTGGAGACCAGCTAAAGACCTGAAGACCAGCTGGAGACCTGAAGACCAGCTGAAGACCTGAAGATCAGCTGGAGACCAGCTAAAGACCTGAAGACCAGCTGGAGACCAGCTGAAGACCTGAAGACCAGCTAAAGACCTGAATACCTGAAGAACAGCTGAAGACCAGATAAAGACCTGAAGAGCAGCTGAAGACCAGCTAGAGACCTGAAGACCAAGGACCTGAAGACCAGCTGAAGACCAGTTGAAGACCAGCTAAAGACCAGCTAAAGACCTGAAGACCTGAAGAACAGCTGAAGACCAGCTAAAGACCTGAAGACCAGCTGAAAACCTGAAGACCAGCTGAAGACCAGCTGAAGACCTGAAGACCAGCTGAACCTTCTCTTCCTCCTCTAAAGAGTCAATACTTCTTCAACAGCTCCTCCCCGGTCCATCTAAAGGCTCCGTCATAGATCCGATGAAATATTCCTTTGTGTACAACGAGCTGCAAATGATCATTTGATCTACTGAATTCTACTAAAACAAGTTCTCAGCCGGCTCCGTTCATGATGTATTTGTTAGTGTATTTGTTCATGATGTATTTGTTAGTAGTGGAAGAAGTACTACAGTGTACACTGCATTCAAAACCTCAAAAGAATTAGCATCAAAATATACTTCAAAGTACTCATTACGCAGAATAATATATATTATATTATTGTAGGGTTGGGTGATATGACGGTGCTGGAGAAGCACGTTGGTTATTTATCTTGTTAATGACTGTATTTAATATTCCAATCAAATGAAATAATTAATAAAAAGAGACTGAAGAGGATCAGAGAGAAGACAGCTGATCATGTGACGAGCGCAGCAGATTTGTAAATATGTACGACTGAACTAATAAGTTAAGTTACTGCTGGAACTCTTTCTTCCACAAGTTGACGCTTCTTAAAAAAAATATAAATATATAAATATTTATTGAATCTTTAGCGAAAAAGTGCACAAAAAGCGGACGATACACAGCGTCTGACTGACCGTCCAACTGACTGGATTTCTATCTGATTTTCTTTCTATTTCTTCTATTATTCACTGCAGCATTAGATAAACTATAACATGACAGACTTTAACCTGTAAGGCGTGTTAAGACGTACAGACGTTGGGTTAATGTGAAACTATTTTGATGGTTGAAGTCATTTATCATGTAAAAACATTTCATGGTTCCAGCTTCACAAATGTGAAGATTTGCTGCTTTTCCTTTTAATAATTGTAGTAACTGACTTTCTTTTTCACATATTTTACTAATAATTCCAGTACATTTTTCTGGTATTTTTCACAAACCTTTTGGGTATTTTTCAGACATTTTTCATTACTTTTTTCACATAATTTAATAATAATTTTTGGATATTTGTCGGACATTTTTAAAGAAAAATTTCACTTAATTTAGTAATATTTTTTTGGGGATATTTTTCGGATACTTTTCACTTTCATTCAATACTCTTCACATTATTTACTAATCATTTCTCAGAAATTTCACAAATTTTGGGGGTATTTTTTTGAGTGTTTTTACAATTTATTTTTCATATATTTCACTAATAATTTTGGGATATTTTTCAGGTATTTTCCACTTATATTTTACTAATAATTTTCAAAAATCTTCCGGAGACTTTTCACATATTTTTCAGACATTTTTCAATTTTTTCACATATTTTAATGCTAATTTCAGACATTTTTAATATATTTCTCGCAAATTTTGGGAGGTATTTTTTGGAGGTTGTTCACAATTTTTTTTCACATATTTTAATAATTATTTTTGATATTTTTCAGTAAATTTTTACAATTGTTTTTCACTTATTTAACTAATATTTTTTTGACATTTTTCGGATACTTGATACACGAGCAACGTGCATCAGAAACTACGAGTTTAGAGCCAGTTGTCTTTCAATGAATTGCAGTTGAATGCAAAATGTATTTATTTAAGCTGAATGTCTCCCTTGCTGCAGCATCATCTGTGATTGTTGTCTGAGTGACTCCACCCTCCGGTTTCCCATCAGCCTCAGCGGAGACAATCAGTGAGTGATTTGTTTAAAAGGTACGACGAGCAGGTTAAGAGGAGGCCTCGTTGTCTTTTCAGACGAGGCGAGAGCGAGCCCCCCCCCTCCTCCTCCTTCTCGCTGCTTGTTCAGCTCCAGCCATGCATGCTTAACGCGGGGAGGAGGACGCCACATCCTGCAAATTAGTGTGCTGATTTCCCTCGCGGGGTTTGGACAGAGAGATGACCCCGCGGCTCATCGCCAGCCCCGAAAACACACCGAGGCCGGCAGCGTCACAGTGGCTGAGCGAACATGGCCGCCTGCGATTCAAAACGCTCCAGCCGGTGTTTTCACAGGTGGGGATTACCCAAATGACCACGGCACGGTCCGTTTGGCCTCCGACAGAACAGGAAGTGATTCTCTGACTCAACTTTGTGACCTTAAGTCTGAAATGTTCATTCGTAGAAGACGGGAACAACACAGTAAAACTACGTATTCATCAAAAGTAAATTAGGAGCAGAGGTTGGCTGTTATTTATTCCTGTATAGTAAGTTACTTTTTTTTTTTATTTCTGTGTCATGTCAAACATCTGGCTCATCCCACCACTATTTTACATCTGGCTGCCTCCTCTTTGATTTGTCGTTTTGTCATTTGTTATGCTTTTTTCATGCTGAATGACGTATTTCTATGAATCTAATGAGCACTGAGTGGTGCTTTTGTGTGATTCTTTGTGAAGAAACTACTTTAATATACTGTTAGCTAGTTTAGTCCAGAGGTTCCCAACCTAACGGTCGGGCCCCTCCAGAGGGTCACCAGATAAATCTGAGGGGTCGTCAGATGATTAACGGGAGAGAAGAAGAAGAAACTAAGTTCTGATATAATAATCTGTATTTATCTGCGATTTTCGAGTTTTATCTCGAGACAAAACTACACACTGATTTTTATATAAGAGGTCATAAAAAGGTTGAGAAACGCTGGTTTAGTCTTTAATGACGTGTTGTTTTATAATCTATCATGTGTGATTTATGTTAAATATTAATCTGCAAAGTAAATAAAGCTGTCAGATAAATGTAATGAAGTAAACAGTTCAGTATTTCCCTTTGCGATGTACTTGAGTAGCAGTACGTGCACTACAGTAGTGCACGTACACTAGCAGTGCACTCTAAGTACCCGGATGTTGTAATCAAAAAGGTCAAAACGTTGAGAACGCTGGACACGTCTCACCCTCAACGGTCGCCATCTTTGCTATGTAGCGGAAGGGGAGGGACCACCGACCCGTTTCAAACTTGTGAAAACGGCGGGCGAGGAAGCTGCAGCGGTTGCGATTGAAACGGCGAACGCCGAACTATACAAATGTAAATTATACATAACAAGCCTTTCGACCACACTCTAAGAAAAAAAGCCATATAAAAACAGATAATGTCCCGGCAGAAAATTACCAGCACATTCTCCGTTAAGTTTACAGACATTTCCTTCAACCCCTAAAATGGAAATTTCTGTAGATTTACAGTATATCCTCCGTACCGAGCCAAATAGCAGACCCAACCTTTACATTCTGGAGAAACAGACGCTAACGCTGCATTTATACGTTACCTGTTGGTCTTTGTGGACCACCTGAGGCTAAAACTGGAGCTAACTCTACCTGACATCCTCTGAAGTCTAAAATATAAACATTGGTAAAACGTAAACTACAATAACAAACTGGCTTTAGTCTCAAAATGAGTCATCAAAATATCCCTGACGTATCTGGTAACGTTAACGGTCGACAACAGCTGAACTAAACAATAAAACAGCTTTCCAACTAAAACATTATTGACCGCTGTTTGTGTCCCGGGTGAAACTAAAAGTTACGTTGACTTATTTTGTCACGTCAGTCTTTAATCACGTGACTCGTCGGTATCGTCAGCTCCGTGAGTCGCTAGTCAGTGAAGTTAACGTCAACCACGACCGTTTCCTAACCCTAACCTCACTGGTTGTGTTGCCTAAACCTAACTTCCTGTGAAGTTTATTTTGAAAGGACACTACGCATGTAACGAGCGTATATTGACACGCCGTCCCCGGTCCGTCCAACAGTAACACTAGAGGAGTACACCATGCGTCGGGGGGCGCTGACCAAGCGGCGGTATTTGACAAGTTGGGATTGAGAACGTGTTGAATTCAGGACTTTAACTTGTATTTTTAGTCTGTGGTATTTCTAATTTTACTTCAGTAAAGGATCTGAGTACTTAATAAGTACTAATAAATATAAATACTCAGTTGCTAATAATTGTAGTGAAGTACAGTACCGGAGTAAATGTACTTAGAAAGAGTCAAAAACATCTCAGGAAAACTTGTCTTCCATCTTAATGCTACAGGATGATTTTATAAACAAGACGTCCATCTTTAACAAAATGAAACCAGTAAAATCCATAAAGACACGACTCCTCTGGGATGAACTGGAACACCGAGAGTCATTTAAATGCTGCAGGATCGGAGCTAACTCACCACTAATAGAGGCATTAACGCTGGTTAACGTGCGAGAGGAGAGCCTTCCTCTCTCTACCTCTACCTCCTCCTCCTCCTCCTCCTCCTCCTCTTCATGTAAATGTGAGGATCTGAGTGGAACCAGCAGGGTAATAATGGCATACGTGTTTTACATAAAGTGCAATGAGCCAGTAAACTGCTTTGTGTTCGTCGTTCTGTTTCTGTGTTTGCAGAGAGACAAACATCTCTAATAATAATGATGATGACTGTGTGTTTGCTTCCTTCTCTGCCAGAACAAATGCTCTCACACACATTATCAGATACTTAAATGTGCTGATGATGCCGAAGCTTCTTCTTCTTCTTCTGTCTTTTTTATCAGCGACATAATGAGAAAATCCTTCTGCTGACTGTCAAGCTGCTCTCCTGCTGTTCTGCTTGTTTCTCTCCTGAAAGAATAATTCTAGTTTATTACAACGCCGGTGTTATTTACTGGGAATATGTCGGCTTTGACCTCCTGTACGCACTGTAGTTGAGTCAGTGCACAGTCCTCCGGTATAAACAGGATTATTAGCTCACTCAATAAAGAGGTTTACATAATCTGATAATGTTGGTTTGTTTCCAACCCACCTGCTTGGATTATTTTTATATATTTTATTTTTATATAAAATCCTGAAATGTTTTAATCCTGGTTGAAACCTGTAAATGAGTATTTATTAAATTATTTATTATTTTTCATTTATTATTATTATGTATTTAATCATTAATTATTTCAAATGTATTAATTATTATTATTTATTTATTTATTTTTAAAGCTTTTTATTAATGCTAACACATTGTTTAATTTAACATGTCTTATCTGTTTTATTATTTGTCAGATTTTATTTGCAATCCTGAAATGTTTTAATACTGTAAATGTTTATTTAATTAATCATTAATTATTTCTAATTTATTAATTATTCATTATTATTATATTATTAATAATACAAATAATAATAATAATAATTTGTATTACTGCTAGCACATTGTTTTATTTCCAACATGTCTTATCTGTTTTATTATTATTTATTTTTTATTATTATTTTTAATCTTATATTACTGTTGGGTATTTACTTCCATTTAATTTTTGTATTATTTTTAATTGTCAGATTTCATTTGCAATCCTGAAATGTTTTAATCCTGGTTGAACCATGTTATTTATTTATTTATTTACTTTTATTTATTATTATTATAGATTCATTCTTCTATTGTTATTTCTATCATCATCATCATTATTATTAATATTATTATTATTATTATTATTATTATTATTATTATGTATTTATTATTATTACTGTTGTTGCTGTTGTTGTTGATATTATTATTACTATTATTATTATTATTATTATTATTATATGGTCAACACATAGAGGTCATACATCTTTGGATGTTCACAAAGGATGATGGTTGATGATGCAGCCTGTTCATGATGAATCATTGCAACTATACAACCCTAGAAAATTATCATTTCAATTTTATTTTGACAACTGGACAAATAGAAGCTTAAAACACATCGACAATCTATCACAGATCTAGAATAAATCTAAAACAAGTTGCAGGAAACAGTTTCCTGCTTCCACATCCAGCAGATACACAACAATGTTCTCTCTCTTTTAGCTCTGTTTTTGGTCTCCACCACCTCCTGAGGAAAATATCTGTCTCTTTAGCTGCTAAATGCTCCACTATCGCTTGTTTAAATAAAAACAAAGACAAAACCAGAAGCTAAAAGAGGCTAAAAACCTCCGTAGAGCTGCATAGATGGTGACGATTCCCTGAGGGGTTTATGATTATGACGTTCACATCGCAGATAATCATTAGATTTATTGTTAATATAAATGTAGTGCATGTCTAAGAGGAGCTGATCTCCCGGTGCAGCGTTCGCTCAGCCTGCCGGCAGCTCTCTCTCCTCACACCGGATAATAATAGTTCACATTTGGTGAGAATTGCACAGAGAGCCTCTGAAGGAAACACAGAGCTGACTGGGCTGTTGGTGCAGCAGCGTCTTGCCAGCACAAGACAGTCGGTGTGAGTTTAAAGCGTTGGTTTAAAAGTTGTAATCGTAAGCATATGCACCGCAATCTGTTCTGTTATTTATTGGTGCGCTAATCACCGAGCACACCAACATTTCTCTCCCTCCGCCGGCACGAGCAGCTCGCATGAATCTGGAAGGATTTCACAAGTAATACTTCATAGGCTAATCTCACTCCATGACTCTAATTAACGCATCATTAAAAGCATAATTCAGATAATTATAATTTCTCACTTTTTAAATGAGGAGATGGAGGAGAAGGGGAAGGGTGTCTGAGGAGCCAATTTAGTGAGTGAAACAGATTCTGAGGCGAGCGGGTGGGTGGCGAGAGAAGCAGCTCCACGCCGTAAAGAGAGAAGTGAGACTGGAGATCACATCAAAACAGGTCTCACGTGATCTGGATCTGAGCCCGGCGCTCACCTCACCTCACCAACACTAACAGGTTTCATCCCGGAGACGTCGCGGCGCATCCATTCTTTGAGGGAATTTAGGGGTTTTACACAAGTTTACATTCGACAGTTGATATTTAGACTTTTTATAAGCTGATTTTAGACACTTCTGCACCAGAGTTTGACTCCTGGTTCGTGTTTCCATGTCGAACCCGTCACGGTCCGGTGCACGCAGGATACACGTTATGTGGAGCGATGAACGTATTGCAGAACCGAAGTTCACAAGCGCGAGTTCCGCCCAGAAACCTGCTACATGAGGTTAGCACAACAAGCTGATCGGTTTTTGGCCGTCAGTTTTTGGTCCTCTCTATCTTTTGTTTTTGTCGTCACTATCTTAGTTTTTAGGCCATCGCCATCTTGGTTTTTAGGCCGTCGCCATCTTGGTTTTTGGCCGTCGCCATCTTGGTTTTTAGGCTATCGCCATCTTGGTTTCTGGCCGTCGCCATCTTGGTGTTTAGGCCTTCGCCATCTTGGTTTCTGGCCGTCGCCATCTTGGTTTTTGGCCGTCGCCATCTTGGTTTTTAGGCCGTCGCCATCTTGGTTTTTTGGCCGTCGCCATCTTGGTTTTTGGCCGTCGCCATCTTGGTTTTTAGGCCGTCGCCATCTTGTTTTTTTGGCCGTCGCCATCTTGGTTTTTGGCCGTCGCCATCTTGGTTTTTTGGCCGTCGCCATCTTGGTTTTTGGCTGTCGCCATCTTGGTTTTTAGGCCGTCGCCATCTTGGTTTTTAGGCCGTCGCCATCTCGGTTTTTTGGCCGTCGCCATCTTGGTTTTTGGCCGTTGCCATCTTGGTTTTTAGGCCGTTGCCATCTTGGTTTTTAGGCCGTCGCCATCTTGGTTTTTAGGCCTTTGCCATCTTGGTGTTTAGGCCTTTGCCATCTTGGTGTTTAGGCCTTCGCCATCTTGGTTTTGAGGCCGTTGCCATCCTGTTTTTGGGCGTCACCATCTTGGTTTTGGGCCGTTTTTAGCAACTTGAGCAACTTTCATAGGAATGAACGGGGCCCCGCCTCCAACGCTGTATCCAGTTCTCTTAATACATCCATGGCTATACCGCGGCCGGTCGTGAGCTATAAACATCTTTACAACACTAGTAGTTGCTTGCTGCTATATTAATATTCTGTATGTCGGATTGAGAACCTTTAAAGAGATTCATGTTTTTAGGAGCGTCTGGTTTCATCACCTGCTCGGCGCTGAAACAACGATGCGTCCACACACTCTGTTTGCTAATGAGGATGTTTATGAGCAGCTGATGAATTCAAACTGTTACAGCAGTGTGTGTGTGTGCGTGTGTGTGTGTGTGTGTGTGTGCGTGCGTGTGTGTGTGTGTGTGTCTGTGTGTGTGTCTGTGTAGATTTCAGGTGTGTGATGTCATCAGGAGGCGCTGCTTCCTGGCGACTGTCCAAATCAATTATCCCACCTTCACACGGCTCGGCTCCCTCATCAGAGGTGTGAACGAGGTAAGCATCTCTCTCTTCCACGTTTCACGCTTTGTTGTGTTTGTAAAGCTGCACTTTTTAAAAAGAAGGACGACTCCACTAAAATAATAAAATAAAGTATTAAACACTCACCGTCTGCAGGCGTGAACGGCGTCTCTGAAGGTCTGCAGCGGCGTCCTTCTTGGAGGATGGGAGCCGAGGGTTCTGGATCCTGGTCCAGAGAGAAAACAGGAACTCATGAGTTCAACAAAGCCTCATTAGATTTACTGTAATATCCACGGTGCTCCTCGTTCTTCACAGCAGTTGAAGTACTTCTATTGTCTGCTACTTTCTACTTCTACTCCACTACATCTCAGAGGGAAATATTGTACTTTTTACTGCACTACATTCATCTGATAATTTAAGAGACATTCAGATTAATAACACAAAATATAATCAACTAATAATAACACAAACTAACTAACCAATGCAGCGGTAGATCAGCAACTCCTGTTCTGAGAGGTTAAATTACTGATTCTTGAACGGAGTCTGGTGAAATTTACATTGTGTGATCTACACTTGATATAGATCAGAGGTCAGCAACCTGCGTCTCTTCAGCTCCTCTCCAGTGGCTCTCTGTGGATTTATAAAAACATTAGTGGACCTGTTTTTTTGTTTACATTTTCATTTCTATTTATCATTGTTGTAGGTCTATGGTACGACGCAGTATTAGGGCCACACTGAGGGAAAAAAAATAATCTGAGATTTCGAGAATAAAGTCATAATATTATAAAGTAGTAATTTTACGTGTTATTTTTTTTTTTCTCGTAAACTTCTGACTTTATTCTCGTAAACTTATGACTTTATTCTCGTAATAATACGAATTTATTCTCGTAATAATACGAATTTATTCTCGTAAACTTATGACTTTATTCTCGTAATATTACGACTTTATTTCTCGTAAACGTATGACTTTTTTCTCGTAATGTTTTGACTTTATTCTGTAAATCTCAGATATTTTTCCCTCAATGTGGCCCTTATACTCCGTAGTACATTGTCTCTTTGGCCCTCATTGCATTAGACTTATATACTATATACTGAGACTATAAACTGTGTTACCTTCATCACAATGATCACATGTTTTGCGGCTACAGACAGATTTCTTTTTTTGCCTAAAATGTCTCTTTTGATAATAAAGGTTGCTGACCCCTGATGTAGACCAACATAATGCATTTTTAGCGCGTGTTCTCTAGCGTAGTGGACACAGGAAGAAAAATTTACCATCTGTCATTTCCTGTGCCGCTCGATCCACGCAGGAAATGACGTCTAAATTGTGCCTGCAGTGTCCGATGGTCACGGAAATGCAAATTTTTTCTCTTTTTTGTGAGGTTATATTGTCATGATGTCACCATATTGTCGTGTTTGTGTATTTTGCCGGTGTTAAATTAAATTTAATGAATGAATAAGATACTACAGGATATGAATGTGAGTCTTCCTCCTCCTCTTCTTCATAACTCAGTGAAACGTGAACACAGACATGAGACACACATTGATATCATTCAGCGTGACTTACACCTCCAGAGGACATCATTATCTCTGATGTCCATCGAGGATCAACGTCCATAAATCTGCATAGAAATCATAGAAACAGAATGAAGTGTATTAGCTGCATTATCATCTCATTATTTAGCCTCAGCGTTCAACACTGGTCTGGTGTCAGATGCAGGTAAGGCTAAAACAGGATTAATAACACAGGTGATAAAATATACAACATTCCCTCCAAAAAAACCACGAATCTTTACGCACCAAACGACATCAACATGATCTGAGACCAGCAGCCGTCCTCATTATGAGCTCCGCTTGTTTGTTCTTCTCACCTGTCGGAGAGATGGAGGTGTCAGCTCCGCCGCCTCAGGTGGAGAGATGATGTCACCTTCCCTCCATCGACCTTCTCCTCCTGAACAACCACCATCACCACCATCACCACCACCGCTGTGATTCACACACACGCCGCTCTACCTGAAGACTGGAAACAAAAAGATGCAGGAATTTCACACTCAGGCTGAGAAAAGGTGTTTTTCACTCATTGTTTAGTTTAATTGGAGAATTTGTTTTCAGAAGATTCAGATTGTTTCTCTTAAAGACGAAGAAGAAGAAGAGTCTCAAGGTGGACGCTGGCTGTAGGAGACACTCACCGATAATAAAGAGGAAATGGAAGACGACAGATTACTGTTGAAAAGTTGATTTTGACAACTTTTTGTTTTGTTTCTACATCCTGGTTCAACGCTGCTTAAACATCCAGAATAATTTAGACAGCCAAATGTTTAAATGTTTAAATTATTGCTCTCTATAGCGTCAGCAGGACGGTTAAATGTAGGGGACGTAAACAGAATTAGCCAAAAGGCTGTTTATCATCTGTAGTTCCTGGACAAGGTGTTACAAAACACCTCATAAAATACACAGAAAACAATTTAAATCCCTCAATGTACTCACACAGAATCAGACACACAGCTAAAAACAAGCACAACAAAGCTGAACAAACATGCTGCATGCTACATGTACAGATACAAATAACAATGACATTTGTAAACAGTAGGACAATAGTGGAATGTATGGAGGACGAAACCTGCCAAAATAAATAAATAAATATTTCATTGAATGTAGCAAAATACATTATTAAAAATAAATAAATAAGAAAGATAAAGTGTGAAATAAATTGATATTTCTGTTTTAATTTGCCTCTTTATTGATCTATCTTTGTATTAATTCCCTTATTTATTTACTCTTCTGTTTAATTTCCCCCTTTATTTATTTATATATTTATTTTTTATTACATATTTATTAATTTATTATTTATTTTAAATGTATTTATACATTTATTTTTATTTCTGCACGATTTAAATATGTACATATTTATTTATTTATTTATTCAATATTTCTTTTTTATTTTGGCAGGTTTCGTCCTCCATATAACGGTGCAGAGTGGAACAAATATGCATTGTTTAATGTAACCGGTTGCTTTATATACATACGGATAATATAACATTGGATATAACTGTCAGTTTGTATATATATATATGTATATTTATATAATTTGGAAGTTTAGAAGTCATATTAATGACTTAATAGTTCTGAATACTTCCAGGTTACGTCTACAAACGTGAACACATTGATTTGATATAGAAACCCAAACTCTGGTCCAGTGGAGGACAGACTCACTATTATTATTTTATTTACTTACTGTGGTCAACTGTCCACAAAGAGAACAGAGGATTGTGGGTAAACGTCTCCTCTGTGGTTGAGAGAAGGATTAACTGTGTTTTAATGTGTATTTATCCTCCACTTCACTCTCTGCAGCAGGTTACAGGTCTGCTGGGCCACATGGGATCTATCACTTCCTTGTTGTGATGCGTTTCCTGTTGAAACAGGAAGTTGGGTGGGACCAGTCTGTAAACAGAGAAACAGGCAGCTTCATTTAATAGGAGCAGGATTAGTACCTTAATTTAAATACATAAATTAATACTTTTACTTTAACTACATTTACCTATACAATTATTACTTTTTCTTTAACTACATTTAGTACATTTTACTTCACAATGAATACTTTTACTTTAACTACATTTAGCTGCACAATTAATACTTTTCCTTTAACTAGTTTAAGCACATTTTACTTCACAATGAATACTTTTAAGTACATTGCGCTTCATTTTACCTTAACTACATTTAGCTGATAATACTTACATACTTTTACTTTAAGTACAATGCACTTCACAATGAATACTTTTACTTTAAGAACTTTAAGAGAATTTTACTGCACAATTAATAATTTTCCTTTAAGTACTTTAACTTCATTTAGCTGATCATACTTACGTACTTTTATTTTAAGTACATTTTACTTCACAATGAATACTTTTACTTTAGTAAGGTTTGAATACAGGACTTTTACTTGCAGCGGAGTATTTTCACAGTGTGGTATTAGTACTTTTACTGCAGTAAAGGATCTGAATACTTCTTCCAGCACTGTTAGAGGAGAATCAGATAGAATCTCAGCGTTCTGCTGAATGTTTGACTTCTGTCGTCTTTAAAAACTAAAACATCTGAGCCTCGAACTTGAACAGTGAACCAGCTGGAGATACAATAATAGTCGAAGATAAACGCTGTAAAGGAAAAAGTATTTTGGCTTAAAATAACTGCGTTTCAAAAGTGTAACGTTGTTTTGACACGTGATGTAAACCCGCTGTCTATACTACATCGCCTGACTTCCACTTCTGCTCCTGTCATAATTACTACGGTCGCTAGAAGTCGCGGTCGTCTTCTTTTATTCCTTCTTTTGGTGATCCACCATGTGAATTGATGATAAAACCTACTAGTAGGTGTAGCAGGCCCCTACTGACCCACATCTATGAGGCTGATAACCTCTAATAACACCCATTTAATGAGCTGATAACAGTCGAACCAGCTGGTACTTTTAAAATGCAATACAGGAAATGGAGAGACCGGAGTAAAGGCAGTAGAACCTGAACTACTTCAGTAGATATAATCTCTCTCTCTCTCTCTTATCACAACGAGTCCAACGTTTTCCTTCCAGAATGTAACGGAGACGTTTTCTGCTGCTGCTTCTCTCCGTCCTCCAGTAGCTCGAGTGTTTTCTGCGTTTGGCTGCTGAAGGCCTGGCGCTGCAGATGGCCGGCTCGCGCCCAGTCCGAAAATTTTCTTCCACACAAGATGTCTGGACCGGCTCCCGCTCGCCAACGGCCGGCTGCAAACACAATGACGAACGTTCAGTCACTTCTTCTTCTCCTTCTTCTTCTCCTTCTTCACGGAAAACCCGGTGTGAGCGAACGGGCCGAGTCGACATTTCACCCTCCACCTGCTGCAGGAGTCTGAGACGTGCTGTTATTCATCCTTCCTATAAATAGATGGATGGAAAGCAGGACAGCTCATAAATAACCGTTTGTCAGAGTATTTTAAGAGGACGGAAGTACTGAATCAGTGAATGAACGCTGGCGTCATTTCTGCTTTCAGATGTCATTAAAATTTAGCAGAAAAGAGGGTAAACTTTAGCTTCCTTTTACTCCAGTTTCCTCTCTGTTTTCTCTTCCAAATATCTCTTTAAAAGCACAATTATCTGTGATAATTTCATGCCATTAACCGTGTCATCAGTGTAGGTGTCTTCTCTGTTTTTCCAGTGATTTTTACATTCTTGGATCAGCACGTTTCCATTGTTCTCCAGCGTTTGGAGGGATAATTTGTGCTTCCCCTCCTCTCATGGTGGGTGTGTGAGGCCTGACCCAAACAGACGACGGCGGTGAGAGCCCAGCTTCCTCCCAGATGATGTGGTCGGACGTGGGAAGCGGCCGAGGCCGAAGGATGCCGGCGGCGGTGGGAGTTTGGCCCGGTCCGGCCTGACGTCGCCATGTGGGCGTCGGTCTGGATCTGGGCTTCCGGACAGAGTGGATGGTGGAGGTTTGGTGGACGGATCACGGATGAATGGAGGTCGCTGTGGGCTGGAGGACGGTGTTGGGAGGAACTGTCTGTGTGGGCGTTTAGCCCGACCAGCGAGGTCCAGTTTGGCTGAACTGGTTTCAGGGTTGTGGTCAGTCAGCTCAATGAACTTAAGCTCTTCTGCATTGTTTTCAGCATACAACAGTTCCTTCAAATACTGTAATATCATCACTGAACACGTGAGAAAGGCAGAAGAAAAGTCTGACATATGTCCAAAATAAAGTCTGAAAATAGTAAAAAAATATGTCCAAAATATTTCAGAAAAATGTCCGAAGTAAAAAAAGGTAGAAAAATGTCAAAAAAGTAGAAGAAAGACAAAATAAAAGTCTGACATATGTCCCAAAAAAGTGCAAAAAAATATCAGGAAAAAAGTAAAAAAAATCTCCAAAAAATGTCCGAAATAAAGTAAAAAAAAAATTCCAAAACATGTCTTAAAAAAGGTAGAAAAATGTCCATTTAATGATCAAAAAAGGTAGAAGATAGGCAAAATAAAAGTCTGACACATGTCCAAAAAAAGTCTGAAAAATGCCTGAAAATATGTCTGAGAAAGGCAGAAATATGTCCAAACAAAGTCCAACATATGTCCAAAAAATGTCAGAAAAAATGTTGAAAAAATTTCATAAAAAAGGCAGAATGTATCTCCAATATGTTAATTTAATTTTTTGATAATTTAATGGCTTTTTAATTCTCTAAGCTAATAACTTGTCTTCACAAAATACTATCATGCAGTGCGCAAAAGATATTTGATCCATGTTTTGCACAAACAACATAAAAACTTTGCACACAAATGATTTGATCCAGTTTGTGCACACAATATAATAATGTGTGCAACAAAGACAATTAATTAAACAAAACAATTATCACCAAGTTCTTGCACACCAGAAAGTCTCACTGACCGGCGCATCAGATCAAGAACTTCACTGACTGTGAAAGAATTCCTGCACAATATTTGTCAATTTATCTTAAGTCACATGACGGTCTGAGGAGCTAAATAATAAAATGAGTAAAAGTGATCAGCAGTGTGCAAGAAAAATAAAAAAAACATATCTTCTGTCACTTTGCTGTGTGGAAATTGAATCCAAAATATTGATTTAGGAACATTTATAGAATGATGTCGGTCTTAAAACTCAACTTGGACACGAGGACCTTCTTCACGCCTCAGTGTCAAAGTCCACTAAATGATCACAAACCAGCTGACTGGCAGTAAATCTGGATCTGGATCATGTTTTCAGACCAGAGACAAACATCTCCAGTTTATTATCCAGTTATCTGAAGTGGATCAAACATAGATCCAGTACAGCGTGTCGTTCTGGCGCTGGGAGGAGTTGGTCAGCAGCCCAGTTGGCCGTCATCTTCATCTCCATTAGTTCTTCAGGAGGAATCAGGAACATATGGAGGACATGAGATGAACCACACCGGGGGAATACTTCATAAACACCAGTAGATTATTTCTTTAAGCTCTCTAGAGGGTCTCGTGTTTAATCATTTACTGAACGGACGCAGCCAGTAACTGATGAAGAGGGAAGCCAGTGACGAAGGCCAGGACTAAATCAAGCCTGTGTTAGGTATATGGTGCTGTACATTATGTTCAACTGCACCATCCAGACATCATACTAAAGCTATAAGGCATAAAACTTATGTAAATATGTATTTAGTTACAACCCGTTCTCACTCCCAACTCGGTCAGTGCCCATCGGCATCTGATACAGACACACAGAGGCACCCTTCAGTGTCTGTATGAGACGCACCAGGATTTCAACAAAATAATAATAAAAAATGTCCAAAAAAAGGTAGAAGAAAGGCAAAAGAAAAGCCTGAAAAATGTCCCAAAAAAAGTCCCAAAAATATCCGAAAACAAATGTCAGAAAAAAGCTGAAGAGAAGTCCGGAAAAGGTCCAAAAAAATGTCAGAAAAATGTCCACAAAAAAATAGAAGGCAAAAGAAAAGTCCGACATATGTCCGAAAAATGTCAGAAAAAACCCAAACGTATTTCTTTCTGTATTTTTGCATTTATTTTTTATTAGTTTATTTTGTATTTATTTATATTTATTTTTAAATGTATGTATTTATTTAAGTGTTTATGCATTTATTTATTTATTTATGCACGATTTTCCCTTTGTATTTCACCCCTTATTTAT
Source organism: Hozukius guyotensis (assembly GCA_916700995.1). Lineage (NCBI taxonomy): Eukaryota > Metazoa > Chordata > Actinopteri > Perciformes > Sebastidae > Hozukius > Hozukius guyotensis. The sequence continues at coordinate 12,049 of CAKALU010006617.1, read as the reverse complement.
TCCCCCAAACTCATTTATTTCTGTATTCTTTTCTTTATGTAACCACACAAAATAATGTCATTAGCTACTAACTCTTGGCCTTGAAGTAATGGTAGGTTTCTACTGTAGGTAGTAAACCAGTTAGCCGTACATGCTAACAGCAGATAAACTGCTGCTTCAAGCCAGGTTTGAGTTTTTAGTGAGAGTTCATTTGCTGCAGAGATTTATGTTTTTGTTGACGTGTATATTTGGACGTGGCTGGTTTTGTGTTTACTACTGAGCACTGAGTTTTACTTTGAAAAACAGCAATACTTTCCTGCAGTGTTGAACAGATTCTGCAGCTTCAGAGCTTCATGCCACTTTGAGTAAATGTGTTTACACTGAGAGACTCTGTGATCACATGACTAACACCTCTCGTCCTCTGATCTGCAGTCAAACCTCTGCTGCTCTTTTCTCGTGTTTCTGGTTAACCGGTCGCCGCAACGCTTGTCGTGAACAAAGACTGACAATAAACGATAAACAAAGACGTACACAACATTTCACAGTTACTGACAACCGGGCGTCTGTCGCTCATAAACTGCAATTATCAGTTTCCCACAAATTTACTGCTGTCAGAGCGATTAAACCGCAACAGAGACACGGCGAGATAAAGTCTTCAGATCTTTATCTTCGTCAGATGATTCATGGCGAGGAGCTGCAGGGACTCGAGGCGCTGCAGACTCACGTCTCAGTCGACAGACAGCAGGAAACTCTCTCGGCCCGTTAAAAAGAGGATTTTTAAAATAGAAAAATGAAGCTTCGTTTACAGTCTGAGATCCTCGTGGAGTAAACAGCGTTTGGTTTTTGGCAGGTGTTAATTTTTCAGCCATGAGGGGAAACCTGCAGGCATGCAAACTCATTTTCACATATTATGTCAAAATTCCTAATTATAGATGGTAATTAGTGTCACGAGCTGATACCAGGAAGGTTTTTTTTTGGGTTTGCATGATGTCCGTGCAGAGCTTTACCAACGTACAGGAGGAGCGAACACGTGTGCAGCTGCTGCATGTCGAGCCATGAAGCAGGAAACAGCCTTCAGGCGGCATCGTGTAACTGTAACAACCTACCTGTAAATCTGTCCTGTCACTCTCTCTCTGGTCTGTCTGGTCTCTGCTGTCTGTCAGAAAAAAGGCAGAAAAACACAAAGAGTTATAAACACACTGAAACTGTAAAAGAACCAGACGATGGAGGCGTTTTTAAATGCTGGTGAGAAATCAAGTTTAATTTCAAACATGAAAAAATACTGCTGAAATGTTCAAAACTTAAACATCCAACAAATCATAAACACATGAATACAGTATATATATATATATATACAGTACATATACAGTATATATAAGCTACTGTATACGACAACAGAACGAGATGTCGATCCCTCTGAGCACCAGTTGGATCAGATCAGAAGAAATCAGCAGTCGTTGGTGAAAGAAACTGAAGCTGAGCATCAAAATGTGTGAAGATTTAAACAAGACCAGGAAGTGATCACCTCCGAACAGCCAATGGGATTGTTCCATTGGGGTTTGGATTATAACAGAAAATAAACTCAGTGGAAAACAAACATTTTGTTCAGCAAGATAATCTCCACTAATGATTTATGAAGTGTGAATGCAGTTCAGTTTTTATTTCTGTATTTATAATTAATTTTGTATTTATTCATTTATTTTTGCATTTACTTTATATTTATTTTTAAATGTATGTATTTATTTATGTGTTTATGCATTTGTCTATTTATTTATTTATGCATGATTTTCCTTTTGCCTTTCATCCCCTTATGTATTTCCCCAAACGTATTTATTTCTTTATTATTATTATCTTTTATCAATTTTTGCATTTATTTATTTTTGCATTTATTTTTTGTTTATTCATTTACTTTTGCATTTATTTTTTATTAATTATTTTTTTATTTTTATTTATTTTATATGTATTTTTAAATGCATGTATTTATTTATGTGTTTATACATTTATTTATGCACAATTTGCTTTCTCTTTATTTATTTTTGCATTTATTTTTTATTAATTTATTTTATAATTAAACTGAATTGCCCTTCTGGGATAAATACAGTTGTCTTGACGTAGAATAAAGAGAGAGAAAGACTACTGATGGTGGACGGGTCCAACAAACACAGGACTTTTAACCAGGAGGCCGGAGTTTTGTTTGGTAAGTTAGTGATGATTGTCAAGTGTTTTTTGTTGACGTTAGTGACGTGTTTTCTGTAGTTGTTTCCGTATGTTTACTTAGTTTACGTACTTATTTTAAGCTCTTACCCTATAGAAGTAGTTTTCTTGCCTGAACCTAACTGTGGACGTTTGCGTGGCGTACAAATGACACGCATAATGTATGTGTGATGTCATGGTACTCATACGCCTTCTCGTGAGAACGTGTATATATGTATACATACCATATGTGTATGTACAAAACAACCGTGTTTGAACCTGCATTTTATCGTAGGCGAGCACAAAGAGAGAATTCATCCTTCTCTAGTTGTGCCGTAACGATAAACGAGCTGAAGAAGTGAAATAAAGTGTAATTATGTGCTGGTATAAATGGTGATATTGTTAATGATTGTGACACCACACAGAGAGCCTCAGCTTGTTGGGTGAATTGATGAGCGTCTCTCTGTTGGAGCAGGACTCCGTCTTGACTCCTTTGTTTTGGTTCTTGGACTCGGGCCTTCGAATGGCTTCCCAGAGCCAGACGAGAGGAGCGAGAGACGAAGAACGACAGAGAGAGAGAGAGAGAGAGGGAGAAGCGAAATGAGCGTTTAGCCGCTGGTGTGAATTGCCTGTCGCACCAGACACATTTCCTGATCCCATAATGGCTCCAGCTCGCGTTTCCTGGTGCAAATTCTCGGCGGCGCTTGTGTCGGCTGCACATGCTCCGGCGGCCTAATGAGGCAGCATTAGCCAGGGGAGACGCAGTAATTAGAGCCAACGTCAGCGCCGAGGACAGATGGCACGCTAAGACAAGCCTCTCGACTTCACCTCCTCGCCGTGTGTGTGTGTGTGTGTGTGTGTGTGTGTGTTTGTGTGTGTGTGTGTGTGTGTGTGTGTGTGTGTGTCCTGACAGAAGAGAGAGGGAAGGCTAAATGTGTCAGAAGAGAGAAAAAAGAAAGACAGAGGAGATTAAAAATGTGTGGGAAGAAGAGAGAGAGGAAGAACAAGAAAGAAAGAAGAGGAAAAGGACGGACGGCAAGGAGAGAGGCCAATATATATATATTCATATATATATATATATATATATATATATATATGTATATATATACACACACATATACAGTATACTATATGTACACATGTATGAGGCATTCAAATCATTTACTTCGGTAAAAGTAGCAACACCACATTATAAAAACTGTCAAATTTAACACAAATTTGTTTTAACGCCACTAATTTCTTTAACGCATCAACTCAAGATTTTTAGGTTGTAGCTGCTCAGTTTTAAAGATAAAGATAAAAAACCAAAGTCTGAAAATTGTCTGCAAAATGTCCAACAGTCCTAAAAATGTCAGAAAATTTTCGAAAATTGTCGAAAAAAAGTGTGCGAAAAAAAGTCTGAAAATGTCCGAAAAAAAAGTCTGAAAATTGTCTGCAAAATGTCTGAAAAAAAGTCTGTGTGAGGGGTTTTGTCCAAAAAATAAAGGTCTAAATTATATCCGGAAAGAAGTCGGAAAAATGTCCAAAAAAACGTCTTCAAATTGTCTACAAAATGTCCAAAAGTCCTCAAAATGTACAAAAAAAAATTAAAAAAAAATCAGAAAAAAAAGCCTGAAAAAAGTCAGAAAATGTCAGAAAAATGTACAAAAAACCTTTTTAAAATTATCCCAAAAAAAGTCTGGCAAATGTCCAAAAGAAAGGCAGAAGAAAAGTCAGATACTGGTATCATAGTAAACTAGTGAACCTGATGAATCCATCGGTACCAACCATGTCATACTAGCTTTTAGTGAAGGAGGTTAAATATTCTCTTTGCTAACAAGCTGTGCTGAGCAGATAATCACAACACCAAACCATCTGAGAGGAAATGTGAGGCGGCACGTTGGATTCAACACGGTGGATGAGTTTGTAAAATGCATCTGTCTTACGGTAATGTTAGCACGTCGTTTGCACAGTGACGATACAGACGAAAGCGAAAGAGTGAAGGATGAAAATAACTAGAAGAAAAAGGTAAAAATTAGGGATGAAGAGAGGATGAAAATAATCCAATTAGAGCAGTCAAAGTTAACGCCATAATAATGCAAATTAATTTTAACGGCACTGATTTCTTTAACGCATTAATGCAACTCGCAATATTGATTTATCGGAGGTTGTAGCGGCTCAGTTATAAAGCTGAAGATACTGGTATCATAGTAAACTATAAAACCTGATGAATCCATCGGTACCAACCATGTCAGTCTAGCTGGTCATGAAGGAGGTTAAATAACGCTCCAAACTGACACTAAATGTTGTCGAGGAAAAACTGTCGTGTCCATTTTCAAAGGGGTCCCTTGACCTCTGGCCTCCAGATGTGTGAATGTAAATGGGTTCTATGGGTACCCACGAGTCTCCCCTTTACAGACATGCCCACTTGAGTTTACCATTTTATGAATTGAGCATATTGTTTTATGCTAAATGCAGTACCTGTGAGGGTTTCCGGACAACAATCTGTCATTGTTTTGTGTTGTTAATTGATTTCCAATAATAAATATATACATACATTTGAATAAAGCAGCATATTTGTCCACTCCCATGTTGATAAGAGTATTAAATACTTTACAAATCTCCCTTTAAGGTACATTTAGAACAGATAAGACGTGCGATTAATCAGGATTTGATATTTTAAAACTGACAGCTCTACATTAAATACATCAGAGAAAGAAAAGCAGAAAAACAAGAATGAAATAACTTAAAAGTGCTGAAAGAAAGGCAGCAAGAAATGAGGATGAAAAGTCAAATAAAATAGAGAAAAAGCAAACGTTAAATGACAGAAGGGACAAAGCAAAAAGAGAAAGATGAGGCGAGAGGCAAATAAAAAAAGGAGGAAGGACAAAGAGCAGAAAAGCAGGATAGGAGGTGAAAGTGAGGAGTTGAGGAGGTGGATAAAGACAAAATAAGTGAAATGTTGGAGGAGCGAGAGTGGGAATTGATCAGAGAAAAGAAGACGGGATGTGAGAAAGGAGTCAGAAAATTGAAAAAAGATGCAGTACGAGAGGTTTGGAGCGTTGGAAGGAAGAACGAGGAGAGGAAAGACTATAATGAAACTGAATGAGAAAGAAAATGGGAAGAAATAAAGGGGAGAGAAGAGAAAACGTGTTGATAATGAAAAGAAAAGAGTGAGCGTTGGAGAGAGACGGAGGGTGAGAGTGTGGAGGAAGAACGACAAAAATAGAATGAGAGGTGAGGAAGAAGAGGAAGAGGAGAGAGCACGTTGAAAGAGGAACAAAACTAAAATAGACGACGAGAGGAGAGAAAGAAAATCAGGATCGACTGAGAGAGAACGTGGATGAAGAAGAGAGAAGAAGAAGAAGAATGATGGAACCACAGAGAGACAAACATGAGACTGGTCGCGTCTTCAACGTGTCACAATCTTTGGATTCATCACCGCTCAGCAGCTCCACACCCTTCTGTCAGCGACGCGGAATAAACAGTAGAAGAAGAAAAGATGTCGACGTTGACGACGTGATCTCGTGGGAAGGCGTATTCATAGCACGCCACTTTTAAGGATATTTCGCGTGTCATGTTGACGCATTTAAAGCTTTTTGTGTTGATCTAACGCCGTTCTCATTCCCAACGTATCACACACACGTGGTTAACGTTGTGAATTCAAACAAATCTACTTGGTTATGTTCAGGAAAAGATCGGTCAGGGTTAAAATAAGTTACGTAATTTAAGTTACGTATGTAAGTTAAGTAGTCGACGTACATAAGTCAATGGTTAACTTTTGGTTTCACGGGACATGAACGGCGGTCTCCTGGGTGAAAGTCATGTGTTTGTTTGACCCGTCTATCCATAATTAAAGGTAACTAAAGGTATTAAATATATGTTGTGGAGTAAAATTTACCTCTGAGATGAAGTGGAGTAAAAGTAAATGCACTGTAATTTGTGAATATCACACAAAATCAATTTGTATGTAATTAACGTAATCGTGAACCAGAAAGTATGAAGAGCAGCAAACGCCGCGTAGGGAGGAAGTCGGGGTGAATGGGGGGGGGCGGGTCTAAAAACACCAGACTTTCCCCAGGAGACCACTGTGGTGCCCCGTGTGAGGCCAGAAGTCAACGTTGATTTATTTGTAACGTAACTTACGTACTTAAGTTACACCACTTCAGGAGTTATTTTAACCCAAACAACCATCTTTTCCTAAACCTAACTAAGGAGTTTTGTTTCCTAAACCTCAGGAAGTAGTTTCCTGTGAAGACGTAAGTTTATTTTGAAAAGACTGTATGCATGTAACGAGCAGAAATTGACACGTGTTGCTGGACATTTGTAAGAAAACACAGGAAAAATGAGGAATAACTATTTTGTAAGATAACATATGAACTGTTGTATGAGGATACGTTGAGTGGAGTAGAAGTATGAAGTAGCAGAAAATGGAGTAAAGTACAAGTACCTGAAATGTGTACTCATAGAGTACTTGAGTAAATCTACTTAGTTTCATTCCACCTCTGACTGGTGACCTGAAGCCTTTAGATTAACTCATTATTTACTTTATATTCCACTGTATAAACCTCAGGAAAAGTACTGCAAGTAAACAAATATTCCTTTGTTTATATTAATGATTAATAGAGTATTTAACCTTTAATATATCATCTTTTATTTCCACTGAACATTCTTTAATGTGTATTATAATATTTCTATTCTTAGTGTCCATACATCTGAATGAGCTGCAGGTTAACTCAGAATATAATAAAGTGTTGGCTCGTCCTCTTATTATTTTATTTATTATTATTATTATTATTATTATTGTTATTTTATTATTATTATTATTATTATTATTATTATTATTTATTTATTATTATTATTATTATTATTATTATTATTATCATTATCCCGTCTGCATCGTGTCCTCAGGTGTTGTTGACGTGTATAATTGGCCGGTTCGACCTGGCAGAGCCGCTCAGATTCCATGATGATAACAGCGTGCGCGGCGTTACCGCTCTACCTGT
>CAKALU010006610.1:0-10099 GCA_916700995.1 Hozukius guyotensis | reverse complement strand
CACACACACACACACACACACACACACACACACACACACACACACACACACACACACACACACACACGCACACACACACACACGCACACACACAGACACACACACAGAGACAAAAACATATACACAAAGCTAAACGTAACAGCTCCGTATCACACACACATTCAGAGGCGTGCACGTGGACACACAGTAGTTCATCCCTGTGTGGTGGAGAAAGAAACTACAAACACTGACATCAGAGCTGCAGAATCATTTATAAATGTTGTCTAAACTTTTCACTTTTTGAGTTGTTGTACCAACTTCAGTGTGCATTCACGTGAATTTGACCAGTCGGGAACTCGTGTTTCCGATTATTCCGAGACCACATGAATGCAGCACTAATGGCCTATCTCCAGTGTTGGTGACAGTGAATCAGTGTTTTCCCCCATGCGTCTACAAATGGACCTGTGATTAGAGATATTTGATCCACCACACAGTTGTACTGGCCGGATACATACTGTAGCCTACAGTAGTGCACGGAGGCCGTTTCCATTGTTACCAAGCATAGCGCCTGGCGTCTACTCATGAAGCACAGTCAGACCCTGCAAGTCCCCTTCTGAAGAGACCTTAATGTACAAACAGACAGACAAACAGAACCGAGAACAGAGCCGAGAACAGAACCGAGAACAGAGCCGAGAACAGAGCCGAGAACAGAACAGAGAACAGAGCCAAGAACAGAACAGAGAACACAGCCGAGAACACAGCCGAGAACAGAACCGAGAACAGAACAGAGAACACAGCCGAGATCACAGCCGAGATTAGAGCCGAGAACAGAGCCGAGAACAGAGCCGAGAACAGAACAGAGAACAGAGCCGAGAACAGAACCCAGAACAGAGCCGAGAACAGAACCGAGAACAGAGCCGAGAACAGAACCCAGAACAGAGCCGAGAACACAGCCGAGAACAGAACCCAGAACAGAACCCAGAACAGAACCCAGAACAGAACGTCGGTGGTGGAGTGAACTAACTGGATGTTGACCAGATGTCACCAGATGTGTGTTCTTGTTGCGATGGTGAGTGACGGGTGGTATCAGTGGGTTCAACAGGCAGCTGCTGTCCTCTCTTCCTGGTACTGAGTACCGCCACAAAATCTGTTAGTAGTGTTGTACTGCACCAGACCGGACCAGCCTACTTTCACCCCTGATCGTCACAAATACGTTTCTAATCAAAGTCTGCAGAAGTTCACGTAGGGAGGAGATCGGGGTGGATGGGTGGGTCTAACAACAGCAGACTTTCACCAGGAGACCGTTGTTGGTGCCCCGTGTGAGGCCAGAAGTCAACGCTGATTTATCTGTAACTTCTGAACTTCAGTTACAAACCACCATCTTTTACTGAACCTAACTAAGGAGTTTTATTGTCTAAACCTAAGGAAGTAGTTTGCTCTGAAGACGGAAGTTTATCTTGAAAAGACTGTATGCATGTCACGAGTGTAAATTGTCACATGTTGCCGGACATTCGTAGGAAAACAAACAAAAAAGGAAGAATAACTTTTTCTTGAGATATGCAAACTGTTGTCTGAGGACACGTTGCATAGAGACACAAGAGGGAAGTGTGAGTTAACAAAACAGTTCTTGTTCCCTACCGACAGTCAGCGTTGGTTCCTTTTAACTGGGACCATGATCGTTCTCTGACCTTAACCCAGCAGTCATTATTTTAACCATGACAGTGAAGGCCCTCAACCTCAGAGAAGTACTTATTTCAATCGAAACCAGGATCTTTCCCTGACCCTAACCTGAACCATACTGATGGAAAACACTGATAAATGATGTTGTCCTACTCACATACTGTGGATCTACCTACCTACTGTTGTCTAAGGAGAATTTTAATCTTCATTTTACTCATTTTACAGGGAAAATAACTATATTTCTTGTCTTATAAAGACCCAGCGTGTGTGTGTGTGTGTGTGTGTGCATGTGCTGTGAAATCAAATTGAGAGTGGAAGGTGCCTTTAGGTTCAGGTTGTTTTGTTGGACCAAGGTCACTGACAGGTTAGCTGGAGTCAGAGAGGGGATGTAAAAATACATTAGTGTTAAACATTTCAGTCTGAAACAGGCCGACGGCTACACACACACACATACACACGCACACACACACACACGTATAAAATCAGGACAGCGATGAAAGGCAGAGGGGTAAATGTGTGTTGGAGGGTTATGCACCTGTCCAAAGCTATAAATACACACACAGCTGAGCCCATGGGTGTGTGTGTGTGTGTGTGTGTCCTTGCTCTCCGGTCGGGGGCGAGATGCTGACCTGGTTTCAACAAAATGACCTCAGGTGGTACAAAAACACATCGACATTCAAACAAATAACAACATCATCTTTTTAGTGTGTTTTCCTATGAATGTCCAGCAACACGTGTCAATTTCTGCTCCGGTCTTTTCAAAATAAAACTGCATAGTTCGGTTTAAGATGGTGGCTAGGGGTGTACAAAAATATCGAAAAAATCGAATATTGCAATATTATGTTTTGGGATTCTGTATTGATTCTCAAAAACACTGAATCAATTTTGTATTAATAGTTTACATGCAAAGTTTAACTCAGTCAATACTTTATTCCATTTGCAAAGAGAAAGGCCCTCTCAAAGTGATGATGGTGGATGTAACAGTGACTGTGATACATGCAGATCCACTGTTCTGACTGCATCAAAAAAGTAAAAAAAAAAATATTCAAATTTGATGCATATGTTTGTGCGTTCTTGTTTCTATGACAGTTTCCCTGAAATTAGATTAAAAAAATCGATATATATCTCAATATATTGAATGGTAACCCCTGTATCATGATACGTATCGGATCACCAGATTCAATCCAATATACACACAGTCCGAGAGGTGGCGTAACTTAAGTACGGAAGTTATGTGATAAATAAATCAACTTTGACTTTTTTATTATTTTTTTTATTATTTTAGTGCGAAGAGACGTAACAGGTGAGGCAAGACACAAATGTGTGTGTGTGTGTGTGTTTGTTTTCACAGTGTGTGTGAAAAAGCAGCCCGTTCGCATGAAAAGGCGTATGAATGTCACGATAATGCACAAGGCGTTTAGCGTGTAATAAGTACGCCTTTCTTGATGTACACCATGTATCCTGAAGTTCAAGTTTCAAGTTTCAAGATTCAAGTTTATTCGTCACATACACAATTATACAAGTATAATGCACAGTGAAATGCTTTACAGTGCAACCAACATAAACCAGCCAACATAAATAATAAACCAACATAACATTACCAGACCAACATAACAAAAGGGCTAACAGTGCAAAAGTGAATGATGGAGTAGTGAGGGGGGGGCTCATTTAGCAGTCTGATGACCTGAGGGAGGAAACTCCTCCTCATTCTTTCTGTATTGGCCTCCAACAGACGATGACTGTGATGTAAACACATCCATGTATAAATGCTACGGTAAGAGTTAGTGACGTAGAATAAGAAGAGAGAAAGACCACTGATGGTGGGAGGGTCCAACAAAAGCAGGATTTTAACCAGGAGACCGTTGTTTGAGACCATTGGTGATCACTGTTTGGTTTTGTACGTTACGTTAGTGACGTTAGTCACATGTTTTTTGTGGCGTTTGTGACGTGTTTTCCGTAGTTGTTTCCGTACATGTTTTACTTAGTTTACGTACTTATTTTAAACCCAACCATGATGTTTTCCCTTACCTTAACTAAGTGGTTTTCTTGCTTGAACCTAACTGGACGTTTGCGTGGCGTACAAATGACACACGAAAAGGCTAAAATGCGTCCTCATGACATGCAGAATGTCCGTGTGTGTGTGTGTGTGTTGGTTATGGGGCCAGAGAGAGAAAAAAAATAATAATAAATGAGTAAATAAAAAAATGAAGTCAAAAAGGGGTGCATGGACAGGAGGGAGAGAGGGAGAGAGGGAGAGAGGGAGGAAAGAAGAAAACAAATTTGGCAAATTTTATTTTATTTTTTTTCCTTTTTTATTTATTTATTGTTTTGTTCAAATAAATCAACGTTGACTTCTGGTTTCACACGGGGCATGAACAACGGCCTCCTCCCTACACGCCGTTCACCTCTCTCTATACTTCCTGGTTCATGATTACGTGGATTACATACAAATAGATTTCATGCTGACCATCACAAAGAAAAAGTGAAATTTGTGTCTACTGTATGTACATGAATCAATACATTACATTTTGTGTCTATTTCACAAACTGGTGTGCGACTGGAGTGGTGTGTGTGTGAGAGGGATTGGGATCAGGCCGAATTCACACTGCACAATTTTTTAATTCAAATTTGAATTGAAATGTTGACGACCTCTTCAACCTCTACTGTTACTCAGTGATCTCACTAGAACGCGTTCACGGACTCTGTTACTGGAGGAAGAACAAAGGACACCCAGACGTTGAATCATCATCACACAGTTCATACTGGAGCCCCTCATTAGCATAAAGTAGACCTGACCTCTACTTTATGCTAATGAGGAAAGGCCAGTGGACACTCAGCGGTGGGTATCAGCCTCACCAGAACCGGTCCAAACGGGACATCAGTCCATCCAGCTGGAGAATAATGCTGACTCAGCATAATGAGCACCTCCAGTAAATAACCTCTCTCTGTGGATGTCACTTCCTCTCAATATCTCAAGTGTAGGCCAAACAGTCTGTGGCATCCGCGACCTAAAGCGTAGCTAAGAGGAGCTTTTAGCGTTCAAGCTAATTTAAATGAAGTATTAGGCCCACTGGGTGCAGAGTGAAGGGCCACTCCAACCTACACATTCCTCTTATGAATATTTACATGGATTAAACTGGCTGTGGCTGCAGGGGGGGGGATGATGGAGAGCAGCTGAGCAGTGTGTTAGCAGGGCTACCGTGTGTGTGTGTGTGTGTGTGTGTGTGTGTGTGTGTGTGTGTGTGTGTGTGTGTTGAGAGATATTGTGAACACTTCAAACCGTTGACTTTTGACACTTTGTCATCTTGTGTGTGTATGTGAGTTTTTTTGTGTACACGTGGGTGGTTGTTTTAATGCTAATTTAAAGCCAGCATTAATAGAAGCCTTTATAGGGATGAGGAAGAGTTAACAGAGGAAGCTTAAGATGAATTATGGGATGGACTCACAGCAGAGTATAGAAACAAAGACAGCCGATAGATGGCGCTGCGGTAGCGCTGCCGTCATTTTGGACTGAAAACACCAATGAGTCTGTGTCCATGGATGTATAAAGAGACGTCTGTAAGTCAGAGGATTTATTTATTTATGCATTTATTATTCATTTATTTGACAGTACATGTTGTTAAACTCAATTAAAGTGCAACCGATGTAATGTATTTAGGACTTCTAGCTGTAGTTAATTTGCAGACCATGTCGCCGGTTCGGCTTTAAAGAAAAAAATAAAATTACATAATACCACATCATACATAAAATCACATAATACAACATCGTACATTACAATCAATTTGCATATGTGTGTTCCTTATCAATAATCAGTGATCACAGGTTGGGTTTAGTTTCAGCCAGCGTTTCACCTTTTCATTAAACGTTTTCAGGTCATGTTGTATTTTTATTTCTGTTGGTACGGCGGTCCAGAAATGTTTTCCTTTTACTGAAACAGATGAATAGCTGAAGGTTGTTTTGTGCTGTTTCCACTCTTTTTGAGGTAAATCAACTTCCCACTTAAATATCCCTCATTTAAATCATGATGTCCTAAAAGTGGTAAAATGAACTAACAGCTGAATCCAGAGTTATTTTCCTCGCCATAATGAACGGTCTTCAGACCCACGGGACCGCACCGCCCTGCACGCTCATATGACATATCTGGTTCTGCCAGCTTCCTGCTAGCTGTATGCGGCTGTAATAATGGATATTATTGGCTGTAATTCATCACTTTTATTATCTTCTAATACACCCATGGGCTGTATGCTGTCAGCCTGTACCGTGGTGGATGTTCCCAAAACAACCGGCTATCGGCCAGTAGCTAGTAGTGCTAGTAGCTAGTAGTGCTAGTAGCACAACATCATCAGAATTTAATGGAGTTGTTTATTTACTAACATGCAGGGCAAAAGCACAGGACACAACCTCTTCTACATCCATGGTCTGTGGTCTATTGGACCCTCTTCTACATCCATGGTCTGTGGTCTATTGGACCCTCTTCTACATCCATGGTCTGTGGTCTATTAGACCCTCTTCTACATCCATCGTCTGTGGTCTACTGGACCCTCTTCTACCTCCATGGTCTGTGGTCTATTGGACCCTCTTCTACATCCATGGTCTGTGTCTATTGGACCCTCTTCTACATCCATGGTCTGTGGTCTATTGGACCCTCTTCTACATCCATGGTCTGTGTCTATTGGACCCTCTTCTACATCCATGGTCTGTGATCTATTTGACCCTCTTCTACATCCATGGTCTGTGGTCTATTGGACCCTCTTCTACATCCATGGTCTGTGGTCTACTGGACCCTCTTCTACATCCATGGTCTGTGGTCTATTGGACCCTCTTCTACATCCATCGTCTGTGGTCTATTGGACCCTCTTTTACATCCATGGTCTGTGGTCTACTGGACCCTCTTTTACATCCATGGTCTGTGGTCTATTGGACCCTCTTTTACATCCATGGTCTGTAGCGTAGCTCTGCTGCTGGGAGCTGATGTTGTAATGGAACGAACTATTGACTTTCACGTCTTAGGGATATACATTCTGTGACCTGATCTCAAACCGTACTGTTGCAGCCATCGCATTGTGGGTAATTTAGGCATATGGATGTGTGGAATAATAAAAGACGATATCTCTGGTTCTGCTGCCTTCACTGATTTGATCCTTTTTTCTTTGAAACGGTCTGTTGTGTTTTACAGGAGTGCAACGCTACATCTGTGGAGTACTCTCTCACTGCTAACTTATGTGGTGGAGAATAAGGTCATAGGCTAATGGTGAAATACTAACCAGAGTGGTTGAGCGGTAGTCACCTTCAGTCCAAAATGGCCGAAGCGTAGCTCTGCTGCTGGGCGTTGACGTTGCAATGGAACGAACTAATAACTTTCCCTTCTTAGCGATGTACGTTGTTTGCTTCCAGTCAGTACTGTGGCCTTCAGTTAAATGTTAGAATTACAGAAGTGGCTTTAAAGATTGAAGGATGAAGATCATGACAATATGAATGTCTCTTAATGAGCCAATAATCTGCTGATTGTGGAGGGGAGGTAACACGTTGATAAACGGCTAATGAGCTCAGCTCTATCTTCCCCAGCTTTCTTTTTAATTTGTTCAATAAATAATTATCATAAAATAAAAATGAGTCCATTTCTATGGCGAGCTGCTCTGAGTTGATGAATGCTTCTGACACAGCGTCGTAAAAAAACATAAAACTCATCAAAGTTGCCAGAAGAAGATGATGAGCTCCTGTAGAGAGCCTGTCCTGCATCTTCACTGCTGCTCACTTCTGATTACTGAGGCAAGAACAGACGTTCAGGGCTGTAAAACATGTTCATACACACACACAGATACACACACACACACACACACACACACACACACACTCTGGTGTAACTCCTGTGTGTGTGTGTGTGTGTGTGTGTGTACGTGCATGTGTTTTACATAACATATATACAGTATGTGCATATGTCCTTGTAGTGTGTGTGTAATAGAGAGAGAGAGAGAGAGCAGCGCTGTTGGCAGTAAAAACACACTCTTCTTCTTCTTCTTCTTCTTCTTCTTCTTGGTCAGCTCTGGGGATTCAGTGGTGATAAATAAGCGCTGCTAGCACTTATTCCCATGTGTGTCTGTGTGTTCCTGTTTACACACACACAGATGCTTGAAAACACAACAATACAAACTAACTGATCTCAGGGCTGAGCTGCGTCTACACCTCCAAACCTGAACAAGATCAGACGTTGGCTAATGATTAAATCCTTTTACATCGTGGCTACGAGTGGGCGACTACTTTCCTTCACACTGTTGTTCACACTGAGGCAGCACATGAACCTCCGATGCATTTCTGCAACATGGGAGTGGACAAATATGCTGCTTTATGCAAATGTATGTATATATTTATTATGTAAATCAATGAACAACACAAAACAATGACAGATATTGTCCAGAAACCCTCACAGGTACTGCATTTAGCATAAAACAATATGCTCTAATCATAACATGGCAAACTGCAGCCCAACAGGCAACAACAGCTGTCAGTGTGTCAGTGTGCTGACTTGACTATGACTTGCCCCAAACTGCATGGGATTATCATAAAGTGGGCATGTCTGTAAAGGGGAGACTCGTGGGTACCCATAGAACCCATTTACATTCACTGATCTGGAGGTCAGAGGTCAAAGGACCCCTTTGAAAATGGATATGACAGTTTTTCCTTGCCAACATTTAGTGTAAGTTTGGAGCGCTATTTAACCTCCTTAAAACTGAGCTGCTACAACCTAAAGATCACAAGTTGCGTTCATGTGTTAAAGAGATTAGTGGCATTAAAATTAATTTGGGTTCACACTTTATTATCATGTTAACTTTGACTGCCCTGATAATAATAATAATAATAATAATAATAATATTATATTATTACTCCGTGTCTAAGTCATTAATGGATATTTCTCAAACTATTGGTTTTTAACACTGTCAAAATGACAATAAAATATGTATTCCTATAATAATTTGATAGGGTTGCTGGAGATCTGTTATATATTTTTTATTCACATTCTGCTGAATGCGAGTGATAGCGTGTAACGTGTGTTTCCTGTCTCTTACTCTCTCATGTAAAACCACTGAATTATATTAGCTTATTACATGGCGTTGTTGAATACTCGATTCTGATTGGTCAATCATGGCATCCTGCGGTCTGTTATTTCTTTATAACAGCTAATACTACTAACTACTAACTACTAACTACCAACTGCTACGTATAACAGACCGTTGCTATGTATAACAGACCGTTGCTATGTATAACAGACCGTTGCTACGTATAACGGACCATTGCTACATATAACAGACCGTTGCTATGTATAGCAGACCGTTGCTATGTATAACAGACCGTTGCTATATATAACAGACCGTTGCTACGTATAACGGACCATTGCTACGTATAACAGACCGTTGCTATGTATAGCAGACCGTTGCTATGTATAACAGACCGTTGCTATGTATAACGGACCATTGCTACGTATAACAGACCGTTGCTATGTATAGCAGACCGTTGCTATGTATAACAGACCGTTGCTATGTATAACAGACTGTTGCTATGGGCACAGCTCTGATGTCAGACACTGGAGGACCGTTTTTGTGTCAAATTACTCATTTCTTCAGTAAGTAGCCGTGATAATGTACAGCTAGCGGGTCATTATTTTGAAAGAAACCCTTTCAGGGCAATGCCGCGTCCCGGCCCGAAGCGTTTTTATTAGTAACAGTGATAGTGATATCTATTATTTATGCTACTTTTCTCTCCTTGAGTTTCTGTTTGTGGGATCTGAACCAACTCTGTGTTTCTCAGGGTGTTAATGAGAGCACTGAGATCCTACCTGTGTGTGTGTGTGTGTGTGTGTGTGTGTGTGTGTGTGTGTGTGTGTGTGTGTGTGTAGCTGGTTATTAGTGCAGGGCTCTCTGCTCTGACAGCAGCGGTGTAATCCTGAGCTGGATTAGCATGCCAATAGCGACAGGACCTCATCAGGAACCCCACAGAACCTACCCCTGTGTGTGTGTGTGTGTGTGTGTGTGTGTGTGTGTGTGATGAGTCATGTTGTGGCTCAGACCCTCTTAGTCCATGAGCCAGACCCCCAAAATTTGATCGTCGTGCCACTTTGGAGGGACCAAGTCTCATAGTGATTTTTTTAAAGGTCTATGTCCCTAGTGTTGGGAAATGCATGATAGCATTGCAGCAATGGTAGCTTTCTATGTGTTATCACTCCTTTTTTCATCCCTCCATCATTCAAATTTTTCCATCTTTTTTCGCCATTTTACACATAGATCCAGTATAAAAGAGGGTAACCAACACACAATATCATAAAGTCATATATCATTGTAAAGCTTAGACTATAATCTTTCCATCGGTCACATTGTCATGACACTGAGGTCAAGAGCATGTGACCTTTGACCTCTAATGCTGTAATCGGGCAAATTCTGAATGCCAC
>CAKALU010006607.1:0-14596 GCA_916700995.1 Hozukius guyotensis | reverse complement strand
AGTCAGTTAACAAAAATCATTTTAGTCAGCCATTAATAGTTGACTTTTTACCACAGAAGTGAGGAAGGTTACTCCAAATCCCAAACTCCAGCAAAAGTTGACGTGTGATGGCCTCTGTTTCTCTGTTCTCTGACCCTTTTCGCGCTAGTAGCGTAGGTTCTTGTTCCCACAATGCAATGCGTCATTTAAAAATAAGGGTAAAATACCTGTGAAAAATTGATACAGAGAATTCCTTCATATTAACACGGTACTTTTGCCCGTATTTTTTACGGACTTTTCTTAGAGTGTAGGGTTTACAGGGAATGGTCCGAAAAAGAAAAGAAATATCCAGTGAGTAACAGTTTTCTGGGTGAAAATGCCTCGTTTATGGCAGTGGTCAGAGGAGAATGGCCATACTGGTTCGAGCTGATGGAAAGGCAACAGTATCTCAAATAACTACTCGTTACAACTGAGGTATGCAGAAGAGCATCTCTGAAGACACAACATGTCAAATCTTGAAGCCGATGGGCTACAGCAGCAGAAGACCACACCGGCTGCCACTCCTGTCAACTACGAATGGGAAACTAAGGCTACACTTGGCACAGGTTCTCCGAAATTGGACAACAGAAGATTGAAAAAAACGTTGCCTGGTCTGATGAATCTCGATTTCTGCTGCAACATTCTGTCTTTAATTTTCACTCCTCCATTGCATTATTCCTCGTGGAGAGATCAGAACTGTCACGAGAGTAATAATGGGAATGATTTTAATTATTCGTTTAGAGTCTAACTAACTCAGTGAAGAAGCGCCACACTCTGGATAAAATCTGATTTAGTTCATGAGCCTATGGTTGAGGTGCATCAGTCATTATTAAAGTGACTGCCTCCAGGCGTGGGAGTAATACGGAAATATGATCATCTACACTTTTTTTTCCATGAGCTGAATATGTTCTTTAATTGCATTTTCTGAGCCAATGGCATAGTGCTGCTCACCTCAGATCTGTACACGATGCTGCAATAAAGGCTTTTTTTTTTAATGATTGCTTTTGCTAATGGTAATAAATGATGTGCTGAAATAGCATTATGATTGCTCTGCCTGATTACAAACTGTGGAGGAAACAAGCTTGTTTTCCAAATGGCAGCTATTGAGCTAACTATTGATCAGTGTCACCTCTCTGGGATGAGCACAGCATTTAAAATTCACATGCAACAGCAGCACAAGCTAAGGTGTCGACCTCAAACTGCTAAATTGTGATCTCTGAATTATGTTAAGGATTCAGTTATGAAACAGTTTAGCATGAAGCAATAGTCTGTAATACGATTAGATGTCATTACAAGGATAATCTTATAAACAACCTTCCCTCAGATGTTTCTGTTTATTAGTTTCTGTCTATTTCCTCTACAGTCACCTGTGTTGGTCTAGTGGGATGCTGTCCTCCCACCTGATACCGGCCTTCTGGAGGAGGAGAGGACAAAAAAGTTTCTTTCTAACACCATTTGCACAATTTGCTCCACTATATTGGCAGACCATTTTTTTGTTGACACAATCCTTAACCCCAGAATGAAGGTTACAATATTGTAACCCTCTATAAGCACAGGCGGAGCCCTCTACTGGACTCTATGGGTAATGCTCTCCTCCAATCACAAGCATGCGTTCGCCCACTGGAAATGTGCATAAGCGTAGCTGGCCATTCAGGACGTGCCTATCCGAATATGTGCAGAACCTCACAGTAAATAAGGCAGCGCACACAGCTGTCAGTCATCCTACACCCTCTTCAGCGAGCGGCGCAGGAGCGACAGGGCCCCCTTGTTAGAAGCTCCGCCTGTGCTTTTAGAACTAGAGTTACAATAGTGTAACCTTCCCTCTAACTCCCACACTCCGCCCTCTACTGGACTCTATGGGTACGGTGGGTGGAGCCCGATGAATGCACGCCCTGCCGCGACATAACATCAAACCAACCACACTGATCCTGACTAACTAGAGGTTAGTCGCCGCAGCCCACCTACTTCTTTATAACCTAGGTCGCCACAGCGGAGAAGTATGGCGCTCCAGCCAACCCAGGTAGTACACAACTGAACTGGGTAAAGCCATGGACTAACCCCGCAAGGATAAAAAAAGACCAGCAGTAGACCCCCTGCACACCACATTCCCTGTGTCATCAAGTAGCACAAGAGCATATAGGTGTATCATGTCCAGAGGGGAGTAATAAATCATAGGTGTGTTTTGGCTGTAACATGAATTAAACCGTCCAGAGTGACGTCTCCCATTCCCTTTAAATGTCAGGTGCGCCCGCACATTTACTCATTGCTATTTCAAAGGCGGAATCGGCAAATTGGAGAAGTGAGACGTATTCTGCTGAGGAAACAGATCTGCTCGGGCGCGAAAATAAAGTGGGTGAGCGGATCCTCGGCCGGTGGACCCTCTGTCTTCGCCATCTCCCAATCCTCTGTCCCATCAACAACTCCATCTACACTTCGTGCACACACAGAGGGATGAGGAGAGGAGACGCCACAGAGGCTTGTGCGCACTGTGATCTCTCTTGTATGGCGGACTTCATTTTATTCCATAATATTTTGAATTGTCACCTGCCGCCTGCATTTTGTGTTTTTCTTGACATAAATGTGGCCTGGTCATAAATAATAAGACTCAGAGCAACATTCTTTTGTGGGTTTTCATTTCCCTGATTGCACTTAAAGGAGAACAGCGTTAACTTTGTAATTTGGGGGTTTTTAAGATAGTCATTGTGATAATAAAACAGTATCAATGAGGTCTGTCTCATATGAACAACCTTTCCTGTAACACTTTCCTTAGTTGTAGCTCAACATTCAACTTTGAGCTGCCAACAGTTTACTGTAGTACTAATCAACTAAGACACATACAGTGCACGAGCTATCACAGAATGGCAGACTTTAGCTCAGTATCTCCTCTCATACATCTCCCTAATCACATCTGTGTTTTTCATGTATATCTAGAAAACAGTAGTGGCTTATTTCTGAACAAGAAAACAGAAATACAACATAAACATAAATGCTAAGCCACAAAGAATACACATATTTACACTTTTTCAGAATAAAGTTGTGAACTCACTCTCACTGCAGTGTGCAGCCTGCGCGCTCCCACACGCACTCCTCACTGTCACCTGTCTCCCCTCTAAGTGAGGCAGAAACATGCAAAAACGGGACACATTTCAGTGAAGTAGTTAGCATACACTTTGACGAGATAATTCTATACACATGTGCACTTCATCAACACTTACGCTGCCCGGCTGTCTAGTATTTTCCTCAGCATGGTGGAGATTGTTACACACCTAACACGTGTTACCGATCTACAGGAATCGACACAAATACAGAATCATCATTCATCAGACTTGGTCCGTCATCTAACATCACAGATTACCCTTTTTGAGTTTTGTGGACATTTATAGAGATATTTTTCATGCCGATGGACAGAAATACACACCTCAGCAGCGGAAGCCCTGCGGTCTCGCGTGAGCTACACTGGAGCTGGTCTTAAAGGGACAGAAAGAACAGCTATATACAAAACTCTTGTACCCTATGTTCACCTGGCTACGTAAATAAAAACATTGATCTAACGCCAACACTGTATTTAACTGAGGAGGAGGAGGAGCTGCTGTGCATCCCTGTGTGTGTAACAAGCAGAGTGTACGTGTGTTGTGAACCTGCCTCATCTTACTAACTGAATAATGAGCCCCTTTAAATAGCAAGGAAATACTGAGCCAGACTTTAGACCAGGTTTTTGTTGGTCAATGGCGCAATCGCTTTCTGCTGCCTCAAGATAACAATGCGGCAACAAAGTGCCTGACCACACCTCATTTTAAGACAACACGCCCATGAATGCACGGATGGGCGAGAGTACGTTTACTACTTACACAACGTGGGAACCGAAACTAGCAATGACAGGTGCGCTGCACTGTGCGCCGGATGTGAAATGTCTCAACAACTACTGGTCGGATTGCTATGAAGTGTGTTATATACATTCATGTCTGTATCAGGAGGAATTGCTTGACGCTCTGACTTTTTTTCTCTAGCGCCATCATCAGTTCAAAATTCCACTTTGTCCATTTTTTTGTCATTTGTCTTTGGTTTATGACTAAATACTTATAATATTAATGACATTCCCATCAGCCTCAGTTGTACTTTGTGTTAATTTGCGAATTTTAGCATGTTCACACACTCAGATGGTGAACAGGGTAAACATTATACAATGAGCATACAGGTTGCAGCACCGATGTGCCCAAGTACAGTCTCACAGAGCTGCTTAATAAGTTTGTATTATACCAGATACAGTATAGATCTACACTTTTGGAAACTCATTCAGTGTGAGAGGGATGAAAAGTCAGAGAGAAGAAAAAAGTGTCCAACACCTGAGGTTAATTTGTCACTGTCACGCACTGTGTGTGTGCGTGTGCGTGTGTGTTGGGTCTGCCAATCACACTTGTCCATCCATCTCCACATTAATTATACCTCACTGAGGCTGACTCCCCTGCCGGCCCAGCCAGGATTTAATTGAGAGTAGTCCGTCCCTTCTGACTTCAGTTAAGATATACATCTGAGTTTCCCTCAGGCAAATAAAGACCATATAAAAGAAAAGTAATTCACTTCAGAATAGGGATGTTTTTTTCCCTTTCCTCTCACATTTCAAATGAGATGAATTTGTGATGGAGTGCCTCCATTCTAGCGCTGAATGTCCCTTCCAGCTGTGAAGCCCCCTCTCTGCACTCTCAAGCATCCCCGTCTTCACACGGCTCTTTAATAGTCTGTAACTCGGAGCACTTGCTCATTTATGTATCATTCAGCCAGTATTACATTTATTGGGGGCTGTGTAACGTCATTCACATCTATTTCCCATGCTTTTATTGTTCTGTGCCCTAGAGTTGGAGTACTTGAGTGAATATAATGACTTCCACACGAGAGAGCCCATCCTCCAAATGGATTTAGATGTCAACAGTTTCATTCTACTGGATGCACTCTGTGGCAAACAAAGTGGAGGAGGGCAACATCTCGTACATCAAATCTTTGGCTCCAAAATGTTACCATAACCTTCCCATTAGTAGAAATGAGAATGTTACTTTCAAATGTTCTCATGATGCTTTTTGATTCAGGTTTTCGAACAGTTGGCACTAAATCCTTGGAGGTGGCTACTTGACTGGCTTTACGCTGAGAGAGCAAAGTGGTGAGCAACCCTGATAGAATAATGTTAATGTTAATAAAGGCCCATTGCTAAACTCGTTTTTATTTCAAATCCCACAAGGAAGAGGAGTAGGTATAATAAAACCGGAGGGTGGATGTGGCAAGCTCACCAAAGGCAAGGCAGAGCCATGTGAGCACCACCACCTATAAGGGGTAGCACACAATCAAAAAATCTGAAGCCAAAACCAATGAAAGCCCAGAGAAAGGTGCATTCATCCAATCGGGTTACGAAAGGGTTCCTGAGCCCCTGGTACCGGGGGGAACCTGTGAAGTAGTTATGAAATATCGCTATTTCATATTTGTCTATTTATAGAATATATGAATATATTTTATACATACTGGTTTGAAAACATGAGGTCTTCAGCTTTCAGAATCCGTAAACCAAAGGTATGTGGTCCAAACTGTCTAATTACAAAGTATTTTAACAATAACGTTACAGTACAGAAATATAATTTTGTAAATTTTACAAAATAAATAAATAAATAAATAAAACACCAGAGAGCCAGAATGATCAGCTAGGAGGGAAGTCAGACTCTGTCTTGTCTCTATACCAGGGGTCAGCAACCTTTACTATCAAAAGAGCCATTTTAGGCAAAAACCCTCCAAAGAAATCTGTCTGGAGCCGCAAAACATTTGAGCATTGTGATGAAGGTAACACAGTTTATAGTCTAAGTATATAGTATATAAGTCTAATGCAGTGAGGGCCAAAGTGCAAATGTACTACGGAGTATTAGGGCCACATTGAAGGAAAAAATTAGGAGATTTCCAGAATAAAGTCATAACTTTACGAGAAAAAAGTTGTATTATTAAAAGAATAAAGTCCTAACTTAACGAGAAAAAAAAGTAATAATATTATGTGACTAAAGTCATAACTTTACGAGAAAAAAAGTTGTAATATTACGAGAATAAAGTCATAACTTTAGGAGAAGAAAAGAAAATAACACCTGAAATTACTACTTTATAATATTATGACTTTATTCACATAATATTACGACTTTTTTTCTCGTAAACATATGACTTTATTCTCGTAATATGACTTCATTCTTGAAATCTCAGATTTATTTTTTTTCCTCAATGTGGCATTAATACTCCGTCGTACCGTCGTACCATAAACCTACAACAATGATAAATAAAAATGTAAACGAAAAACAGTTATTCATTTCCATTTTTAAAAATCCACACGGAGCCACAGGAGAGGGGCTTAAGAGCCGCATATGGCTCCGGAGGCGCAGGTTGCTGACCCCTGCTCTATACTGTTGTGTTGTTGAAGGTCAGACCTGACTATTTGTACTTTGATACAGCCAGCAGATGGTGATAGACACCAACAATCCATATATCATTCTCTTCAGCCTGATGAGACAAATATGTTAATACCCACTGTAGGACCTTCCATTCTGCATTCATCTGCTGTATAGCATGGATCTCTTATGTCATACATGAATATTGATCAATGTAAGTGTGTATATAACTGTTATATAACTAGTATATAACTGAGTATATTTTATAATTGTTTTTATAAAGGTTGTATTTTAGTGTATTTTCATCAACTGTATAGGTGCAGTTGTAGTCAAAGTGTAGGAGAAGTCATTCAGTTGCATCATTATGCATGGGATCTTGGTTTTGGTGATATTGCCATTGGAATTTAGATTTTATACTAGGCGAGGATGAAAATCTTATTTTTTCCTTTATTGCTTCTCCATTGAAATCTCTATGGTAATATAGATTAGTTTGCTTACAAATATGATTAAAAAAAGTTATTTTTATAAAACGGTCGCTATATCGTGACGGTAGTACATGAAACAGGTAACCTGAAAAGAAATCTTGTGCCTCTGTGCCCTCCGGTGCTCCTAACGGCATCTGCGAGATTTCACAGACCGGAAAAAAACAAGCAGTAAGAGCTGATCTGAGGTCTGCTGTCCAGCTGCCGTCTATGAGAGCCGTCTGTCAATCACTCGCGAACTCCAACCAAACGGTCAAACAAGGCAACGCTGATCAAATATGAATCAATATTATGTTATGTTAATGCCTATTTCTCTCCTCAAATGTTTTCAGAATCATCTTGTAGTGCACGGTTTAGCTGTAAAAATGAGAAAGTCGCAGCCATTGTGAAATCTGGTGAAGAAACGCCAAGTTCCACTCACCGGAGCACAGCCAATAGGAACGCTCTCTCAATGAAATTACCTGTGATTGGTCAAAGTCTCCCGTCACGGGCTAGATTTTCTAAAGTCTGAAAACAGAGCCATGAGGAGGTGCAGAAGTCTAGTTTTCTCTCAGAACATTTGAATTACGATATGCTGAAAGGTTATTATGGAATTTTTGCCCAATGATGCCAAAAATATACTGCCTACTGACACTTTAAGGCTCTTTACAGCAATTTAGTGTTGCACATCCATAAAGCTGGGAGGCTAATAAGAGACGGACAGAAAAAAATTATGGAAAATGGAAGAAATAGAAGTGAGACATCCTGACTTTTAGTTGATAATATGCGTCAAGCTTCGAACGCCGGATCCTACACTTTGCATAATGCAGCAGAGACTTTCTGTAATACATTTTGTAATCTGCTGTACAGCTT
The DNA here is from genome assembly GCA_916700995.1 of Hozukius guyotensis. NCBI lineage: Eukaryota > Metazoa > Chordata > Actinopteri > Perciformes > Sebastidae > Hozukius > Hozukius guyotensis. The sequence continues at coordinate 6,837 of CAKALU010006607.1, read as the reverse complement.
ACTTTAAATGATATCTGTCATTAGACATATAGCAGTCCGATTGAATTTCGCTCCCCATTCATGTCGTTTTGGAAATGGCAATGCTTTATTCTCCCCAGCATTTCCAATTTGCAGGTGGATGGACACACACCTGTAGTCCCTTCTCTACGTGATTCCTGCATTTCCAGCAAATGGAGGTCAGGTTGTGTTTGGCCTAATTGAAATGTCTCCGCACATTGTCAGACCATTACGGGAATGTTATAAGATCCTACGGGAACACTGGTGTTGTCGTAGTTACAGCAAGAAGCGTGCCACGTCTCATTCCCAACTGACAAACGCTCCTTTAGCTCGAGCCTCGCTATAATCAATATGAATTACCGCCTTAATTTCCCATGTAGTCTTCCGTTATCCTCCACTGCACACTATATTATTCCATACATAGTGACTTTTCTAAATTGTGAGTAACACCCGCATGTAGTGAGCACAGTGGAAATCAATGTGTATCCCTGAGAGCGGAGAGGGTTGTTACTTTAAGAGCTGCTGTACGTATAAACGTGTTCATTAAGGTGTGCTCCAACACCAAGAGCTGCTTCACACCCACCAGAGTCTTAAACAATGACCTTTAGGGAGCACCAGTAGTACAAACAGAAGGAGATTATTTCTGTTCATCTTTAATGAGAACAAAGTACATGTTGTAGCTTGATTAATGAAGTTCTTATATCCACAGAGGTGGAAGATGATATAAAAAAGTGCTTTTTCATTGTTCATTTCACAGTCTTTCTTTTTGTCTCTGAAAATGTAAATTTTTCATGGAGAGGTCCTCTGCAATAATCGTCTTTACGGTAGCCTCTAACGGCGGAAAAGAATCGACTTAACCTCACTAGAAAAATTACCGCATTTGTTGTTTCTTCAAACACGTAAAATGACCCATGTAAACATAGGTCAATCTTCAAGGACCTCCCATAGTTGTGCAAATAATAACTGTCCTTTCTTAAAAGTAAAAGTGAAAGTAGTCTGACATTGAAATAACTTAGCACCGCAAGAAAAGAAAACCCACCTCTTTATTTTTGGCATCCAATATAGTTACTCTTGGCGTCACCTTAGGACTAGTAACAAAACCACTATAGTTATGTTGAGGAAATACTTGGTTGGGCTTAAAACTACTACCTTTGTACAGTGAAAATGACACTGAACTACAGTGAAAATCAAACTGAATGTTGTGAACACGAGACACGAACGAACAGCTGATTGTAACTTGACGCAAATTTCAACATACAAGTTTACATTTTTTTCCACAAGCTCTGATGTTTTTCTTTTTTCTTTTTTCTGGGACTTCAAATTCAACTCACTCGTGTGAATATTTTCTGAGTGAAAATTTAAACACACACGTTCAGATTTTTGTTCTACAAGTTCCCATCTAGTCTACAAGCTCTTGCATTTTGCAACATATTTATCTTCATACCTGTATAAAAGGCCCTGATCCTTTTGTATGCTTACCACTTAAGACGTACATTGTTTGGGGCATAGGAGATTATGTATGTCTTGTATGTAGCCCGCTGGCTTGTTCTGCCGATGTGTGTAACTAGAGAGCGAGTGCTCGAGTTCAGCATGCACCGCACTGTGGGTTGAATTCAATTACCTGTGATGAATAGCCTGAATAGAATACTCATTTCAGTAGATATCTCTGCAACACAATACATAGACGTCTTTCACGTGACGTCAATACTGTAACCTCTTCATATTCTTTAAAAAAATTCCTTCTTCAATTCTTCTTACATATTGGACCTTTAAGGTTAGGGAAATATTGTGGTTAGGGTTAATAAAGAGGTAAATGTTAAATGCGGCTCTGTGATAGGATGCAAACCCTGGTCTCCTGCCTTAAAGGACCTGTGTGTAACATCTAGCGGTGAGGTCTCCCATGTGCCAAATGTGCAGGAGAACTACGGTGGCTGACGTGAAAACGTGAATGGCCAGAGTCAGTTGTAGCGTAGGTCATTTGGAGAATAGCAGAGCCAGTGTGTAGAGTGTGTGTACATGGGAAGTGAGTGGTGAAGCGAAATAAAGAGAGCGGCAGCGAATGTGTGTGATCAACCCTTTATCATTCCCTGGCTGACAAATACTGAGGCTTTGTCACTTAAAATCTTTATTAAAAGCAAGGTTTGTTTGTAACAAGGTTAAAAACAAAGCCTTGTTAAACTAAGTTAGCGGCAGTCGAGGCAGACCAGTAGCTGACGGGCAACTTAAAAAGATTTAGGGACCTATCTTACAACTGGCGCAAAGCAGCGCACAGTGCAGTGCAACTGTCATTGCTAGTTTCAGACCGACGCAGTTGTCATTTCCCCACCAAGCGCCCACGTTGTTTACTTGCGCCCATCTGTACACCCATACAGGTCTTAAAATGAGGTGTGGTCAGGTGCTTTGTTGGGGCATTGCTATCACGAGGCAGCAGAAGGCAGCCCCGACGGCTGACGGCGAGGCCCGAGCAGCGAGCGGATCTCTCTCCATCCACTCCCCGCGGGGTCCGACTCCTGATGCTGCTGCGCGCCCCAGGCAGCCCCGACCCTCGCTCAGCTGTCCGGACTGACCAACAGCGGGACTACGGTGATGGGACTACGGTGATGGGACTACGGTGGCGGGACTACGGTCTGACGCGCTGCACTCTCGGACTGGATCCCGCTGCACCGGGTCCTTCAGGGCACTTTGGCTAATCAACTTAGTCTGGATTGCACTATGCACTTTCGACCATGCGCTACTGATCTTTTAAATAGGGCCCTTAAACTTAAGATCCAAACGGCCAATGATTAAAGGTATAATATGCAGGAATTTTCCTAAAACACAATGCATAGACTGATACAAAAATAATACCTCTCAATCATCACTTGTCCCTTAGCCCTACTAGAAATGTGTGGCGTTGTTTGTTTCTGCAGAGACCCTGCCTTCTGCCTGTATTTTCTCTTTTTCTTCTAATTTTGCTTTACTCTGGATGCTTCTGGGCGTCTGCAAACAGCCTGTATACAAGTCTATGAGAAAATGAGCCTACTTCTCACTTGATTTATTACCTCAGTAAACATTGTAAACATGAGTTTATGGTCTCAATCGCTAGTTTCAAGTCTTCTTCAATACAGCATGATGTTCATTTAGTAAATTATGATCCCATTTTAGAGTCAGATAGACCATAAAGCAGGGGATGCTTTAGGGCGGGGCTACCTTGTGATTGACGAGTCGCTACCACGGCGTTGTAACATTTTTGTCGCCTAAAAATGTCTTATTCAGCGTTCGGTTGTACTCCACCCTCTTGCGTTACTTCTGGTTACAAAAACCAAGGTGGTCAACAGCCAAAATCAAAATCAATCAAAGTCATTATAATGTAATGTAAAAGTACGGCTTAAAACTGGATAAAATGTCAAATTTTTGAGAGCTGCTGACAGAAGCTGACATTCACCACTGCCACCACTGTAGGATGAGTAGAATAAAGAGTAAAGGGTGAAGAGAAGCTGTAAACGTAGAAGTGCAGAGTGTGAAGAAATGCAGTATCTTTCATGTGGACTGGAATACCAGAATGAATGGATGCATGTACACCAACATTTCGTGCTGAGTGGATGGCCTTTAAAAAATCCTCTGGGACTATCTGATGCTCCGCCCGGTCAATGCAAACAGTCTCTGGCATGTGTATCATATTGGTCTCTTCAATATATTAGCTGCTGTTGAACACCTGTGAAATCACCAATGGCTTTGGATTCTGATGGTCGATATCAACGATCAATCATTTCAGTCCACGAGCAACTTTGGATACAACCCGCTGGTCCTGTTTTTCTCAAGTAATGAAATCAACCTTTGTGGGGAGAAAGTGTGTGTGTGTGTGTGTGTGTGTGTGTGTGTGTGTGTGTGCGTGAATTTCTAACATTTTCTAACCAAAAAGTTCCCTGCAGAATCTGACCTCTGAGGTTTGGACTGTGTAAATGTTTAATTAAAACAAGAGAGAAGTAAAATAGAGCGGGGAACATTACACTAGATCCTGTGATTTTAATTTGCTGTGATCTCATTCATGGGGTTTGGGGGGGGGAGGGGGGGCTTGCACTAATTAAAAACTACACTGATTCATCTAAGAGACTGATACATTTGATGGAGAAGTAATTTACATCATACAAGATGTCTCCATACAGAATGCATAAAAATGTATGCTCAGATCCATCATGGAGCTGGAGTAATTTAAGTTTTCTAATTTAATATTTGTCCTTACCTAATAATAACCTTACCTGAAAATGTGTCCAATCACCTCAACTTTTCCGCAAATTTGACAGATCATAGCAGTCCCCCGCGCCCACGTCACTGAACTCACCTCCTCCTTTCTAGTTGTGAAGATCGGTCATAATCTGTGCTCACGTTCACTTCTCCCATTGGACTTAATAGACTCACGACCTGCCACTAGTCTCCTAAAGGTGCAGGGCGGTGGCCAAACAAAGAGTCAGTATTTCCAATTTGCTGCCGGTCACATTTACATACGTGTCCCGTTGCATCAAGATAGTTAACGTCGGCACACAGCGGCACCGATAGCAACGTCACAGCCACACACACACACTTGTCGTCAGTGGGAAAGTTTTTCACCATGAGTGAAGAAGACCTACAGCTCGCAATAACTGCAATATAAGGAACAACTTATGATATTGTAATTAATTCCCATGATGCTGCTCAGAGTCGTTACAATCTGCTCATCTACTGGCAGCACAGAGCTGAGAAATTCCGTTAACGGAGGGTCAATTGAGGTACATTATGATGCATTCAAGCTCTGCTAAGTAAAAATGAGTATTGGGCGAAGGTAAATTATAACGCTATCATGATGTATTCAAATGTAGTCTTGTAAAATGTAGTTGTGGCAAGAAACTTGAATAAATCCAGTTGTTTGAAGATGTTTTCACAGCAATAATAAATAGATAATAGAGAGAGAAATATGACCTGTTTAACTCATAATAGCGTATATAATCAAAGCAAGTATTTAAATAAAAATAGAATAATTTATTTACTCACCATTTGAATAGTGTATTTTATGCAAATAAGTACGATAGATTACAATAACAAAGTTAAAGGATAATTTAATATTTCTGACGGTTTACACTGACTGATTGGCATTATTTTTCGCGACGTTCCGGGGGCGGTGGTGAAAAAAGTTATTTTGGAGCCTTGCGGTCAGTTATTAGTTCTTAGAAAAAAAATCGGCAGGTCAGACTCTTAATAAATCGGACATCAGAATATCGCAATCGATGCATCTCTAATGTGAGGTACATTTAAGCTTTTGAACAGGCTCAATGTTTTAGGTTTGTAATTATTATTGACAAATATTATTGTTCTGTGCACTTTAATATCTTACTGTTCTGACTGTGGAATACCACCAGCTGCACTTCTTCATTTACAAATAAAGCATATTGTGTTTTCTGGTAAGGTTACTTAGAACACTCAAAATAGTGCGGTTTTATTCTCACTGGAACAAGTTGCCTTTGATTTTTAATGAATTATACAAAAAATAACCAAAAACAAATTGCAATTATTTGTGCAATTTTCACTAGCTCCTGCAATTTTATTGCAAAAAATGCCTAAAAACTTTGCAATATGCATTTTATGCCACAGCAATCCTGACAAAAAAACCCTGTGAAATCCTGCAGGGACTGATAAGCTCAGAATTGGGAAAAATATCAAACTATATCCAGGCGTTTCTTGTGCTCTGATCAGGGTTATTTCCAGCAGCAGCAGCAGGCAGCTGTTGTCAGTGAAAAAGCTCTGATAAAAACCACTGTACACTAACAGCCGAGCACCATGGCAGACTGACAGAGTTAGCAAGTAGTTGGAGAACATAGTGGAGCGTTAAGAAGCTAAAGAGCCACATATTGTAATATTGAACTTTTTGGACATTTGTAAGGTGGTTTCAAGCATGACTCTGCATGAATGATAATGATAGTGTCTGCTGGATTTGTAAATAGGCAACTCTAAATAATAAGGCTGACACTTTCACAACAACAATAATGTGATAAAATATCAGTGTTGTGTTTACAGCTTGTTGTGCTGCTTCCAGGTGACTAAAAATCAGTTAATGCAGGTTTAAAGAGTAACCTATGTCAAGCTGAAAAGCAATGTTTGGTGTTGTGGCCACAGTCGGTTGACACCCACTGGCCCAAAAATAATTTTTCATAAACACTCTGTGTGCCTCTGTGTCCTCCGGTGTCCTCCGGTGCTCCTAATGGCATCTGCATGATTTCACAGACGGAAGGAAAACAACCAATCAGAGCCGAGCTGGAGTCTGCCATCTCTGAGCAGCTGTTAATCACTTGCGGACTCCAATCAAACGGTCAAACTAGGCAGCGCTGATCAAATATGAATCAATATTATGTTACGTTAAAGGTCACCTATTATGCAAAATGCACTTTTCCATGTCTTTTAAACATCAATATCTGTCCCCAGTGTGTCTACAGGTCACCATAGTATCATAAAAGACCATCCTCTCTCTTTTTCTCCTGCTCCGTTTGTCCGGAAATGGGTGTCGAAAAGCACTTCGCAGATTTTCCTTCTCTTCTGACGTCATTAGAGAATTGCAAGCCATGGGTTGGTGGAAACAGAGAACGCGCACCTAGCTGACACCGCCCCACAGCGCGTCACTGTCTCTCCTTGTCAACCGAACTTGAGCAAAGTTGCTCCTACTGTTAGTGTAGCAGCAGAACAGGCTTCATGTACTCCCATCATCTAAATATAACATGTTCTTTCACAAAGGCTTTATGTAATTACACTGTTTAAACAGGTGATATTTATATATTATATATATTTGATGTCATGCATGTAGAAGAGTAGGCTACAGGGAGTAAATAGTGACTG
>CAKALU010006598.1:0-41512 GCA_916700995.1 Hozukius guyotensis | reverse complement strand
CAAAGGGGTCCCTTGACCTCTGACCTCAAGATATGTGAATGAAAATGGGTTCTCTGGGTACCCACGAGTCTCCCCTTTACAGACATGCCCACTTTATGATAATCACATGCAGTTTGGGGCAAGTCATAGTCAAGTCAGCACACTGACACACTGACAGCTGTTGTTGCCTGTTGGGTTTGAGTTTGCCATGTTATGATTTGAGCATATTTTTTATGCTAAATGCAGTACCTGTGAGGGTTTCTGGACAATATTTGTCATTGTTTTGTGTTGTTAACTGATTTCCAGTAATAAATATATACATACATTTGCATAAAGCAGCATATTTGCATATTTGAGTATTAAATATTTGACAAATCTCCCTTTAAGGTACATTTTGAACATATAAAAAATTTGCGATTAAATATTTTAATCGATTGACAGCCAAAAAAAATACGACATATAATACAAGAGAAGTTATTTCTGGTTAAATATGACATAAAAGACTTGTTAACAAGGTCATTTTTTTCTGACACCACAATAATCCTAACAGGGATAAGACCTTTACATCCATTGATCACCACCACGGGAGTGAATTTTTCAGCTGGTTATACCTGATAAAAAAGCCGGAGGTTTGTTTGATTTCCTTGATTTCTTTTGGTATTAATGTCTTTGAAAACAGCACTGTGATTGCTTAGAGTCAAATTTAGTTTTTTGAAATTGAGATATAGTTATTTTCTATAATGGGCAAGGTCTTCCTTTGAAGCAAGATCGCTTTCCAAGAACTGTGAAGGATTTAGATATGTTTATTGTATATGAGCCCATACAGCGTGTTTATGATCGATGTACGTGCTGTTGCCAACTACAGTCTGTACTCACCTTTGACCAGGCCCTGAATGACAGCTGATACTTTAACACAACTCTGGATGATCGTAATCTCTGGAACAAGAAGAGACACGAATCGGTTACCACAGCCTTCCTTTCATACCGATATCTCTCAAACAATTCTATCTACACATTTTACAGTGTTGCCTTTCTGATCTATCAGTCAAGGACACAGATGTGAGCTCTTAGGAGCAAAATGTGCTGTCCAATGTAAAGCCTGCAGGGTTCAAACCAAGTGGCAACCATAGTGCATTAATGCTGTAGTACCGCTAGTGGCCACTAGACGCTATGTCTACTATTACAAACAGCTTGTTGCTCATTGGGTTTCATCTGAGTGTGTAATACAGGTTACAGCTCCTTACTGTTGTCACTGTGTGAGGTACAGAACAGTGCTCCATCAGGTGAAACAGCGATGTGTGTGATGGCAGAACCCAAGCGGGGCAGGAAGTCCCGCTGGCTCTCTTGGTTGTATCGCCATTGTACGAGCACCGACTCCAAGCCTCCACTCAACAGGTTGGTGCCTGGTAAAACAAAACCAAAATACATACAGAGGCAGGGCCAGGGCAGGCATGCATTCTTCTTAAAAGGGACAGTTCACCCCAAAATCAAAAACACATATTTTCACTCTTACCTGTAGTACTATTTATCAATCTAGATTGTTTTGGTGCGAGTTGCCGGGTGTTGGAGATATCGACCGTAGAGTTGTCTGTCTTCTCTCCAATATAATGGAACTAGAGGGCATTCGGCTTGTGGTGCTCGAAGCGCCAAAAAAATACTGTAAGAGCCATAATCACCACGCAGAAGGAAGCGTGCACCTACTCATGAACGCGAGGCTCATGCTCGTGACAGCGCTAGACGTAAACATTAATGGCGCCCACCTCGGCTAAGCTGTAACGTTAGCTAGCTCAGTGGTGCTAGATGAGCTAGCTGTATTAGTTAGCTATAAACTATAAACACGAGCCTCTCGTCCATGAGTAGAAGATGCTCGATTCCTTCTGCGCAGTGATACAGTTGGCAGGTGTAGTTCGGTAGAGACAAAATAGTTCCAACAAGAAACGGCTCACAAGGTCTGTGGATTATCTTGAGTAACCGGGTCATGATTTCTAGAAAGAGACATTGCTGTTGAGTTTTTCAAATGTATTTCTTACCGCTTTGAGCACCACAAGCCGAGTGCCATCTAGTTCCATTATATTGGAGAGAAGGCTGATATCTCTATGGCCTATATCTCCAACACTCGGCAACTCGCACCAAAACAATCTAGATTGATAAATAGCACTACAGGTAAGAGGACAAATATGTGTTTTTGATTTTGGGGTGAACGGTCCCTTTAAAGCAAAACAAATCCTGAGCCAATTTGGTCATTCTAGCACAAAATTTGATTTTGAAACAAGACAAAATCTCTAGTTGCCTATCCAAGATCTTAAAATAGCTTGATTGAGAGGAATAATCTCGTCTGAAATAGATGGAGAACGAGAAAGAAATCCTAAAACAGGTAATGACGTGTGCGTACCTTCTGGGGTGAAGCACAGTGAGCCGACAGCACTGTGGTGCCAGTGCAGGGTGGAGTATGTGTACTCCTTCTTGTGGTTGAAGTTTCTCCTGAAAGGATAAACAGTGATGTAAAAAAAAAAAAAAAGGTTGTCTGCTACATTCATACACCTTATAAACACACACTGCAGAGAACAAAATTATGAAATGGTAATAATCAAGGAAATATTGTGACAGGTAAATTTAGAGTAGGAGGAGACAGTTTGTTTCCCCATCATGCTAAGAGAGTGGAGTTCACTGGAGCAGCTATTAGGAAAATACATGCCACACAAGTGACCAGCAGATGTTTCGACGACTAAAGTATTGTTCAAAATGATCAAAAACCTGGATGTGAGTGTATATGCTTCAAGGCCATGTTGTTACGACACTCACCACAAGCGAATCTTGCCGTCTTCATGCCCGGTGGCAATGCAGTCATCTTTTGGGTGACAGGCGACGCACGTGAATGTGTTCTTGCCTCCCTTCTTGTTGTCTTCTTTGAGGGAAAACCTAATAATAACCCACAAACAACATACGGTGTTATTGAACATCCTCGTGTGAACATCATGGGTTTTATGATTCATGACCTTTGTCACGTACGACAACTTTACTCTAGATTTCTACATCATTTTGTGTCTAGATAGAAAAATCAATAGTTTTTGTGTCATTTGCAATCTAAAGCTGTGAATGGTTTGTGGTTGTACTTGACAATTTGAAATGAAATGTGTGAAGTGATCCATCTTTAATTCATTTTCCATCCTCAATAAAATAGTCCACACTGAGTCCTAACTGAAGCATCACACACGGCGGCTCACCTGTATGACTTCTGCTTCTTGAAGAAGTAGATGTCCAGATGCAAACCTTTAGCTGAAGCAATATATTCCCCCTGTGAGGAAGAAAACATTTGGTTATTAACACATACATGCAGGAAGGCTGACCAAGGTTCTGTATTTGAAACATATTCTGGAGTAAATGCTGGTGTCAATTTGAAGCGGATTGTACTCAAAAAAGTTAATAAACGCTATACATCCAATTTAAAAAAGGGGTAAAAATCTTTATCTGAAGTTCATTTGATAGTGACTCATTGCATCCACTGGGGTCTATTGGAGTTTTTGAAGACACAATTTGAACACATGGTCCAAATAATATCGTCTCCTATATAATTTTATTTTGCCACAGCAGAAAAGTCTGATAAAGTCGACAAGCTCTCAGATATCCCTCTGATATGTCAGCAAGTGGGGAATGTAACTGTTCCAGATGTTGTGTTGGTAACAGTAGCGGTGGTGTATGTACCCCTCTGCCAAAGACGATGGCCGCTGAGTTGGAGCTGACGTCGCTGAGCACAGCAGAAAGCTCTCGGGTCTCCACCAGCTGATCTCCGCTCTGCGGAAGATGTACCGCAACCAGCTGGAACAACTCTGCACACACACATACACACACACACACTGTGTCAAACATCAGCATGCTACACATTCTTACCCAGTGACCTCTTACCCAAATTCTACTTCACACACGTTAAAGCCCCCATGAGAATTATTTGATATTTTCTGTGGAAAGTAGAAAAAAAAAAGACAGCTATGCATGTGTATACCCCGATGCACATCCTGGTCTGACCTGCTGACACTGGAATTAATGGGCTGAAAGAAACGCATGGACTGCACCAATTTTCACCCAGATTGTCTAATTTGTCAACAAACAAATACATATTCTACATATAGAAGCTTTAATACATCTCAGTATGGCAAATCCTGGTGAGATTTATTCAGAAATTTTAATTTATTGCCACTAAAAGCAACAAAACCACTGCTTTACATTTGAATAGTATGTTGCTGTAAGTAGAAGTGTGAAGCTTCATAAAGACTGCTAGCATTCCAGCTAGCCTGGTTCTGCAGTTTGGTACCATTTCAGCATTAATTGATCACTCTCCTCATTTTCAATTCAATTCAATTTATTTTTTATATCACGTCAAATCTTAACAGCAGTTATCTCAAGACGCTTTTCATTTAGAGCAGGTCAAGACCGTACTAATTGCTAAGGTTTTGGGTTTAGACTGAAGTCACATTTGCCAAAGCACACAAGGTGTCTATTGGATGCTGAGACAGCTCAGGTATCACACCCAGGCCGTCACCACAATTAGAAAAGATGTCAAACTTACCAGATCGTTTGTCACTTAGCATGGGAGTAACGATAAAGAAGACTCCTTCATGGTTTGCAGATGCGTAGATGGAGTAAACCGGGTATCCAATGACGTAAGTCTGGAAGAGAACACCGAGCTGTTACACATGGCAGCCAGACATCAGAGAAACACAGGCTCTTTGTCAAACTGATCTCAGCCCACTAGTCCTTCACTACTGTGTCACTGTGCATCAAGTGGGATCCACACGAAGCTGGAGTGTATATACAGGTAAGCTGTGACACACTCTCCAACATGAACACCTCGCTCACACTGCCGTTGAATTAACTAGGGCTGTCAAAGTTAACGTGATAATACGTTATACGCAAATTTGTTTTACATTTTGAACAGATAAAAAATGTGCGATTAATCGAGAATAATCATGGATAATCATGTGATTAAATATTTTTTATCAATCGACAGCCCTACAATTAACCTATATTATGTAGATACTGTAAGTGGTGCATAAGGTCAAAACAACAATCAACAATCTGCTAAAAAAAAAAATGGTGGACTCATTTTTAATCATTTGATGTGTGCAGCACAAGTGTAAGAAAACTCTAATCAAAGTTTACTTTACTGCACATCCTTGATTTTAAACCCACCATGAAAATGTAGCGTGCATAACCAAAATCTTTACAGAGTAAAAAGATGCTTACTTCATTATCTGGTCATGTGCTGCCGGAGAACACCCAACACCAATGTACAGAGATTTGGATGAGCCACACTGTCTGCAAACAAAGACTGGAGCTAAACCAATTCAAGAATCAAGCTGTACCTTAATAAGGATGCCATCTGTGAAGTCCCAAAGTCTGACAGTGCCATCTGCTGAGCAAGAGTAGACCTACAACAGAACAGAAATACGTCATCACAGGAGAAGAAGTGACTGTTACAATAAAATCCTTACATTAACAGCAGCTACCTATATCCTATTTCAGTAAAGTAATAGCTACTAAGAGGCATACCACAGAAATTAAATTTGCCATGTGCAATCAATCATTGGATCTGAACATATGCCTAAACATATGAAAATGTAATTGTAAATATAAGACGAGACAAAGCACACTTTTTGAGGATGTCACCTTGGGCTCTAGGGAATTGTGATTAGCATACAATTTATAGGCCTATGGATGAATTGTAAATAACAAGCAGGGAATCTGTGAAAAAAAAATAATGTGCTTGTTTGGAAATCCTCACTAAACTGGAGAGAGACTGATTGGTAAGTTGTTTTTATATTGAACAGATAAGATTCAGGAGACCACCCTGGCTCTTATAACTTAAGTACATTAAAATAAATATGCAGTATGCATTCATTATTGTGATCAATCTTTAAGTTAATCACATGTGTGGTTATACCAGGGGTCAGCAACCTTTACTATCAAAAGAGCCATTTTAGGCAAAAAAATAAATAAAAAAAATCTGTCTCGAGCCGCAAAACATTTGAGCATTGTGATGAAGGTAACACAGCCTATAGTCTTAAGTATATAGTACATAAGTCTAATGCAGTGAGGGCCAAAGTGCAAATGTACTACGGAGTATTAGGGACACATTGAGGGGGAAAAAAATCTGAGATTTCCAGAATAAAGTCATAATATTACTTACGAGAAAAAAGTTGTAATATTACAAAAATAAAGTCATTAGTTAACGAGAAAAAAGTTGTAATATTACAAGAATAAAGTCATAAGTTTACGAGAAAAAAAGTCGTAATATTACGAGAATAATGTCATAACTTTAGGAGAATTTTTTATTTTAATATTACGAGAAAAAGTAAACACGTAAAATTAATCTTTATAATATTATGACTTTATTCTCATAATATTACGACTTTTTTTTCTCGTAAACTTTTGACTTTATTATCATAATTTTACGACTTTTTTTCTCGTAAACTTATGACTTTATTATCAGAATATTACGGCTTTTTTCTCGTAAACCTATGACTTTATTCTCGAAATCTCAGATTTATTTTTTTTCCTCAATGTGGCCCTAATACTCCTTCGTACCGTCGTACCATAGACCTACAACAATGATAAATAAAAATTTAAATGTGAACAAAAAAACAGTTATTCATATCCATTTTAAAAATCCACAGGAAGCCACTGGAGAGGAGCTAAAGAGCCGCAGGTTGCTGACCCCTGAGTTATACTGTGGTTATGCTTGAGTAGCTTTCAACACAAGTAAGAAGAAGAAGTCCTCCTCAAGGAAAGTTAACAGTAGTGTACTTCTATTTGAGTAAGTCAGAGCACTCATCCCGTTAACAAACTGTGTGATGAGGTGATGAGATGATGAGATGAGCGTACCTGCAGGTGGTTGGAGGGTTTGAGCAGCACACCTGTCACCAGGTCGGTGTGTCCCCGCAGGTCATGGACACACTCCTCTGTGGAGGTGCTGAACACCTTCACACACTCTCCTGAGGCGCACAGCAGGAACCTGCAGCAAGATTCAAGATTCAAGCTCTTTATTGTCATTGTGTAGTACAACGAAATTAGATTGTGACAATCCCATAGGTGCTAAAAAAGAGAGTACAATAAAAAAAGAGATAGTGCAATATAGATATAAAAATATATATATAAAATATAATACAATATAAAATATAAAAATACAATATGTATATTGATGAGATGACAGTTTTGCCAGATTATTGCACAAAGTGTCCGTCAGATAATGATATAATTATTGCAGAGTGATCAGCATGTTATTGCACATATTCAGCATGTTATTGCAGATATCCGTAACAGTAGATTTACAGTATTTACATTGCACGTGTTCAACTCAGACAGAGGTGACGTCAGAGTTCGGGAGGTTTAAGGCAGTTGGGTAAAAAGCAACACAAACCACAGCTTTTACACAACAAATCACAGTTTACAGACCAAAAGACTGCACTGGTTTTGATGGCATGTGTGTCATTTAAGTCCCCGTTAACCGAGAAACACCAGCGTGTCGGTGAGACGAGCTGGTGATAGTTTGTAAACAGTAGCAGCAGTTAGCTAGCAGCTCTGATGCTAACGGCTAACAGCTAGCACCGGCTGCTGCTCTCTGGCTAATAAACACTTATAACATCTTCTACTGAATATTAAACATTACCGGACTGAAGACACACTCTCACCTTGAATCATTGGTGATGACAGGCTCGCTGGAGTTTATTTTACTGCCTCCTCGGTGAACCACGCGGATATCCCCGTGTTCAACCATGCTGCTACTACACTTTCACCTCTGACCTCTGACTCTCTGTGTTCGTTCACCGGTTGCTAAGGAGGGTGAAAACCATGGATATATCACGCGTCATCATCCGTGGTATCACACATGCGCAGTCTGCATTTGCCGAAATTAAACCAATGGCAACGCACGGCCTGCAGCTCCGGTTACTCTGCGCATGCGTAATACCCGACAGCTCAAGACCCTTGACCTATCCTCTTTCAATAGGCCTTGCTGTTGTTCGACACGGTTTATAGGCGCTTTACTGCCGCCTGCTGGACTGGAGTGTGGCAGTTACTATAAAAATACAATAAAGCAATTTGTTGTTATTTTTCTTCTTCCTGTTTGTTTGTTTTTTTTTCTTTTCTTTTTCTGTAGCTGCTAGCCAATTTTGTATTGATTAGTACATAGACATTTGTGATTATATTCTTTTACTCTATTGGTGATCTATCAATTTGTAACCACACCCTATATAATTATGCTTAAATACCAATAAAAAATTGATCACCAAAAAAAGAAAGCAATTTCATTATCTCTGCTAAACATGGTTATCTTATCTTAAAGGTCCCATATTATTAAAAAAGTGAGATTTTCACGTTTTTTTTATTATAAAGCAGGCTTAAGGCAAGGCAAGTTTATTTATATAGCACATTTCATACACAAAGGCAATTTAAAGTGCTTTACATATATAAAAGCAAGATAAAAGAGCACAAAGTGCATAAGATAAAAACGAATAAAATTATATAAAAGTATAAGTTAAAAGAAAAAAATTAAAAGGATAATAAAAAACAATCAAAAGACAGTAAAGTGCAGCATTTGATCAATTAAGAAAAGCGTCTGAGAACAGTTTGGTCTTGAGTCTAGATTTGAAAGTGGCCACTGTTGGTGCATCTTTGATCTCATCTGGAAGTTTGTTCCACAGTTGAGCAGCTAAAAGCAGCCTCACCATGTTTCCTTCTGATCTTGGGTACTACTCATACCCTATATAAATACTATATAAATACTGTGAAAGTATCGAAACACTCAATCCACAGGGAAATACACACAGCCCGTATTCAGAAACTCTGTATTTGAAACAAGCTGTCAGGATTTCTGCCCATTTGTGATGTCACAAATATACAATATTTAGACCCTTGACACAGTTTTAAACGTAAACATTCTAAATGTGTCCCAGTTTATTCCTGGTTGCCCCCCGAGATAAGACGCGTTGATGATGCGTGACCTAGCCTCCTTTCCTTTCATACCAGTATACCAGTATCTTCACTCTAGCTCTAAAACTGAGCCCGCTACAACCTCTGAAATACAGAATAGCAGGTTAATCTAACCATTTGACAGTACCTTCGCGGCCCACTAGGTGGTGCTCTGAGGCCCACTAGTGGGTCCCGGCCCAGTGGTTGAGAATAGCTGCATTAGATCATCATTAATGTTTGATGAGGCTTATCAGACACATCACATTCAGACTCTGGTGGGGGTGGCACTTGTGGGGGTGGCCACAGATTCTAGGGGTGGCCTGTGCCAATCACACCTCTTTTACCTTATTTATTAGAAGGAACTTTTGTGGTAAGGACCAAACTTTCTTCCAGTAAATATCACCAAACAAAATCACTGTTCTATTCAAGTGTTCCAGTGACAGTGACAGTGAGCCAGCATGCACGACAGTATAGGCCCCTGAAATCAAAGCAGCTAAATTGAATTCAACCATCATTATTTGTATTATTTACCTGTGTTTTTCCTACTGTAACAAGTCAACATTTCATCCGAGAAAAACTCCTATTTAGTAGCACCTCGTGATTTGTATTTCATTAGGCTGCCCTGACAATTCATTCATGAATCAAGTGTCATCGTCTGTCAATTTGAATCCTGTTGATCCTCTTTTTGTTTGTTTTTTTGCTGACGACAATCTCACGTTTCTTGTGACGTCATATTACCGGTAAAATGTTACCTTATTCCTCTCTCACCACACACCAAAATGTTGTGTGTGTGTGTGTGTGTGTGTGTGTGTGTGTGTGTGTGTGTGTGTGTGTGTGTGTGTGTGTGCGTGCGTGTGCGTGTGTGTGTGCGTGTAGTGTTTGTATGGGCGGGTTTCCTGATAATGAGTACAGCCTCTGACTAAATTAGGTCGCTTCCTGAACACTAAAAAACGAAAGCCAGAGAGAGAAACAAGTGCACATGGTGAAGGAGACTGACGGGAAAGCAGCGCAGAAACAGCACAGGTAAGAAATATGCAAAAAAATAGCTCTGAAGTAGGCTACCAAACTAATTATTATAATAATATATGTAGGCTATATCTATAATAAATTATAGAATAAAAAAAGAGGATACTTTATTTACTTTTGCTTTCTCTCCCTGTGTGTGTGTGTGTGTGTGTGTGTGTGTGTGTGTCAGCATGAGCCAGTGGAAGCAGATTCAGCAGCTGGAGATCAGACTCCTGGAACATGTGGACTACCTGTATGATGACAACTTCCCCATGGACATCCGACAGGGTCTGTCCAACTGGATCGAGTCTCAGGATTGGTGAGTCCTGCTCCTTGTGTGTAGTAGGCTATGTGTGTCTTCTTTTTACACACAAAAAAATGCAACTATCTTTTCATCTTAAAACATAACATCACGTAAATTACAGAAAATAAAGCACATGTCTCTTTTAGACTTTTAGTGTATTAGTGTGGAAGCAGATTTCAGAAACAGAGATAGCTCAAAAGATGGACAAAAAACACTGAGGGTAGCCTATGTACAATTTCCGCTCTTTGTTTTGGTTTTACAGCCTTTACCGTCATCAACCTCGTTGCTATAGTCTGAGTGGAAAAAACTGTGATAAACCCATTATAGAGAATCAGAATCAGAAATACTTTATTGGGGCGTTACAGTTGCTCTTGTATAAACATGAGAAATGTAAGAAAATAGAAATAAAGGAGAATGTAAGATGTAAATTATGTAAATAATGCCTCAATATTAATAAAATATATGTAAAGAAATGTAAGTACTAAAATTAAAAATAAGAAAATGAGAATATAAAAAATATGAAATATGTAAATATTTACATATATACTTGTTCAGCATCAAACAGCTAAAGAGACATGTTTTTGTCAGTAGCAGGTGGAAAACAAAGCAGAGCTGAAAGAGAGTGAAAAGGACTTACATTCACGCAATATTGCCCTCTGCACATTATGTGCATGATTGTTATGTTTATGCAAGCATCTGCGCCAAACACCTGCACATGTTTGCAGGCTTGTAGAAACATGTCAGGCTTCATTACAAATCATCACAGAACTGGATTCAGTTGACTATTAACCACCTTTCATGATCTCTGCGTAATGAAGTTATACGTTTTCACACAGTTGCCTTTTAGCAGCCCTTAGTTGCTACTAGTACCGTATGTGAAGTTGTATTTTAAAGCAGCAGTAGGCAGAATATTTTTGGCATCATTAGGCAAAAATTCCATAATAACCTTTCAGCATATTGTAACTCAAGTGTTCTGAGAGAAAACTAGACTTCTTTACCTCCTCATGGCTCTGTTTTCAGGCTTTTAAAAAATCTAGCCCGTGACGGGAGACTTTGGCCAATCACAGGTCATTTCAGAGAGTGAGCGTTCCTATTGGCTGTTCATTCAACGGAGGCAGCTGTCAATCACTTGCGAACTCCGATCAAACGGTCAAACTAGGCAGCACTGATCAAATATGAATCAATATTTTGTTACTGTAATGCTTATTTCGCGCCTCAACTGTTCTCAGAAACATCTTGTAGTGTTCTGTTTAGCTGTAAAATGAGAAAGATTGCATCGGCTGGTGGGCGGTGCTTGGTATTTCCTCAACTGATCTCAACATGACACATACACATAGTTGCTTTATTGGGGGTCTATTTTTCTGTTTAACAATGATTCTATCAGCTGTCTTCTTCTTCATGAGTTTTGTTGTGAATCTCCTAAACGTCACACACTGTCTTTTTTTCAGGGACATAGCCGCTAACGATGAGTCAATGGCGGCGGCGCTGTTCACCAACCTGCTGTCCCAGTTGGATAGGGTGCGTTCACAGGAACTGAACTTCCTACAAAGACACAACATGAAAATAATACAACAGCAGCTACAGGTGTGTTACCCTCCTCTCATTCTTTCATGCCCTACTTACTATGTCATATTCATTACACACTCCATTTTCAACAGGGACTTTATTTTCTGTTGTTTTTCAGCACACTGATTGATTCTAACCAACGTTTTTAAAGTTGCTTTACTACAGCAACATTTGTACAACACAATCATTTGTTTACATCCTAGTTTGTATTATACTCTATACTGCAATTGTCCCACTGGGGGCAATCAGATACTTGTGAAATCTAAACTTTATAGACTGACATGCTCATACAGTACTTCATGAATGTCTTCACCAACTTTCACTATAATGTGCACTATATAAGAAGCCCATTTCTGCCAGTGTGATAAAAAAAAACATCCTATAAGTCACTTTGTATCTCATAATAATGACTTAGTATTTCAAATTAATGACTTAGTATCTCATAATAATGCCTTAGTATCTCATAATAATCACTTAGTATTGCAAAATAATGACTTAGTATCTCATAATAATGACTTAGTATCACAAAATAATGACTTAGTATCTCAAATTAATGAGAAACATTCTCAAAATAATGAATAGTATCTCATAATAATGACTTAGTATCTCATAATGACTTAGTATATCATAATAATGACTTAGTATCGCAAAATAATGACTTAGTATATCATAATGAATTAGTATCTCATGATAATGACTTAGTATCGCAAAATAATAAGAGATGTTTTTAAAATAATGACTTAGTATCTCAAAATAATAAGAAACTTTCTCAAAATAATGACAAACTTTTATCAAAATAATGACAAACTTTTATCAAAATAATGACAAACTTTTATCAAAATAATGAGAAACTCATTATTAAACAATAATCATTATCTTAAGAAATGAACACATTATTTTAGAAAGCTTCTCATTATTTTGAGGTACCGAGTCATTATTTTAGTTTGTCATAATAATGACTTACAGGATATGTTTTTCATCACATTGGTGGAAATGGGGCTTCCATAGCTTTCTCATATAGTGCAAATTATACAGTGAAAGTTGTTTTAAGACATTCATAAAGTACTGTATGAGCATGTCAGTCAATGAAATGAATGTATCTGATTGCCTCCATCACATATTAGCATCAAAGAGTAAACAAAGGAAGTGCTTAAGCAATAACAATATTGGTATCAAAACTGTGTTAGAAAGATATGACTGTACAGTGGATCCTTTTACTTACATTTTGTTGTTGACATGTATCATAACAAAGGAGGTAGGAGGGAAGAACCTCTGTCGCTAAACAACTGGTGAGATTTTGGTCTCAACTGATCTGTGTGGGGGAATCCCAATGTGGTTCTTTAAAAATCACTTTATAAAGTTTGAGGTCACGAAATGGGAGGCAGGCATAAGGTACAGCATGGACAAAGAGCATGATTAAAAGCATGAAATAAAACAATTTAGAGGATAATAGACAGAACAAGGAATGGCAGCGAGGGGTAAACAAAAAAAGGTGTTAAATCTCCGCAAATTTGCAGTATTTCGGGAAAGGAAAGGCAAAAGAACAATATACTGTATCATCTGTTCTGTATGTCCAAGTCTACTTACAGTACATTTGCTTTTATACCTGTATAGAAATCTGCCTACATTACAATAGTCTTCAGTCTGGTTATTTTCTTCATCATCATAACAAGATAGAACATTTTAATTTCAGGTGACATGTTAACTTACCTGAAACAAATGTGAGCAAACTTGTTTTCACATAAATCGCAGTGCACTTGCTCTGCACTATCACTCCCAGTAAAAAGAAAAGTTGCATGCTTCATGGTGGAATTAAGATTCAACCACAGACCGACGATACTCATCATTTGCAGCAAGCTAATTCAAAACATTTGCGATTAGGAGAAGTAGTTTTTTGGTCTATGGTGTATGTGTGCTGGAGGTGAAAGGGAAGTCAAATAAAAAGTCACTGTGAATGTATAACTAGTTTCTATTTTTGTGTTGTTTTTCTGCGTTACCTGAGAGCAGCGACAGTTTCTAGTGTTCAGTGACTCAAATGTCAAATGGAGAGAAGAAAAGGCCACACAAGTATTGATATGACTTTTTGGCGTTTTCCACAAACTTAAAGACAGTCGATTCTTTCACAAATTATGCACTTACTGCTTGCTAGAAAAGAAAAAAAAGACTTCCCTTTCCACTTTCTTTCATGCTATCATGTTCTGGAGGTAATTTCTCGGTGAGAGTACACCGTTTGGTCCAGGGGCTTTACAGGATGTTGTGGTCAGAGCTCACCAATGTCATGAGCCTCAGCACACACGTTACTCTGGAAAAGACGTATACCTTTGCAGAACTAAACCAAAATGGCTCATGCTGCTGTTTCCTGTGTGTCTGCATGTGTGTACTGTATGTGTCAAAGCCAACCCTTCTCAGAGGAAGCAGTTACTCCTGTGCGGTGAGGGTGCTCTAGGGTTGTTGTGTGATGGTGTGAGGGAAGTTTGTATCATCGATTCAAACCATAGCCATGTTTGAATCTCTCTTTCATTTGATAGTCTTATCATCCACATTCAAGCAGAATCTTCCTTAGGAAAACCCCTCTGGTACACACAGAGTGATGCATTTAACACTTTGACCTTTCGCTGATGTTCGTCAGAAATCTAAGACAATGTCAGCAGCAGCACACTGCTGGTTTGCCTGACAAGTGATCTCTGAGATGTTTCCAGAATACATGTTTTGCTAAATAATGCAGGTCTGTTAAAAAGAGAAGTGAGCTCGAGAACGGCAGCTTCCAAATGCTAGAAACACGAAACCAAACTAATCTGCTGCTTGCCAATGCTAAATGGCATCGGTGTTACTGTAATGAGAGTGTGTAGGTGTGTGTTGGTGCATCCTCGTGCATCATTCTGGCAATGATGCTGATGCATGAAAACTTAGTCACACCTGGAGGCGAGAGAAAAAGTTTCCTCTTCCCACAGCAGAATTTTTTGTACTTTTCTAAGTGGGCTTTTGAATGATGTTGATGAGCAAAATAACACAAGCAGAACATGAGAATCATGTGGTGATGTATAGAAGCAGCGGTGGAGGCAGGAGTGTGGCTGAGGGAAAGTTTGTGGCTGCTCCATATTTTAGATGTACTGAATGAACATAAAGCATTGCTATTTTAGTTTTTATTTGGAAAAGAATCCTGTACTGTAAACCTAGTCTAAGCTACGTAAGACACATGGAACCTTTTTATGGATACTGCAGTGAACCAGGTATTGTTGATGTATGAAACAGAACAAATTTTCTTATATATATTTTTATTTCTCCATCGATTTTCACATAAAGGTCAGTTTAGTCACAGAATGTGAAAACTCTCTCTGGAGACAGGCTTAGGAGAATAACCCTGATGATGTCATAGTGATGTCATCAGGGTTATCTCGGCTTGGGCTTGGAGATTTGTAACGGGAGATAGACTGTGTTGTGTAAACAGACTGGGAGCAAAGAGTTTAACAGACGTGGGTATTTACCATGGATGTATTATAAGTATAAGTATTCAGTCCAATGAGAACTGCTCGCTTGGCATATACGCCAAAAAAGTTTTCTAGCTTCCTGGTTTACTTCCAGGGTATGCGGCCCACTGAATATGCGCAGTAGCCTTTCTCCCGCTGGCCCTGCCAGCGAGTTCCCGCTCAGCCCATAGACTTTACATTGTCATGACGTCTCCGATATTTAAATCGCTTTTCTTGGCTCGAGGAAAGTTTTACAAATATAAAACCTCCATGGATCGAAAATTCATAATAGAAAGAGCCATAATTTACCTCGTTTGCAGTTGGAGGTGTCCTGTCAACAGGTTTACACGTCTCTTTTACAATGGTGGTCTATGGGGAAAATGATTTTTGGGCCGCAAGGGGATTTTTTTGGGAGCTTGGAGCTCTAAACGTAAGGATATCTCCGTTTAAATTTTGACTATTCTTTTTAAAATCCGTCTCATGTCCCCCAACTTTATAGAAGTGCATCAGTAAATTACTGTTGTATCCCTTTAAAACAATCTACTCTATTTTTAAAAGAAAAAAAAATTCAAGTAGCTGCAAAGTACTTCTTTAAGAAATGTGTTTCCGTTATGAGGATCACACCCTCGAGATTCCAATGATCATTACAGTTGCAGGCTATAACGCCCTTGGAATAATCTGGATGTACTCCAAGTATCTGTGCACACCTTTGGCATCATGCCTCCTATTTACAATGTCATTATGAAGCATGGTCCTTTTATCTCTTGCCAGAGTTATTCCAATAAAAACCTCATGTGTATGAGAAGACCATTGATGACGAATCTATACAGTATTTCCCCCTCTGGGGCTTTGTTGTTCTGGATGACACTATGGAAACTAAACCAAAAATGTAAAACTAATAATGCTGTTGGTTCTTTTATGGCTTTTGTACATTCATATGCTAACATTAATGAAATCCAAGTGCGTGGGTGTTTTTGTAACCTGGAATATTCTGTGTGTGTGTGTGTGTGTGTGTGTGTGTGTGTGTGTGTGTGTGTGTGTGTGTGTGTGTGTGCGTGCGGCCCGACAGGTGAAATACATGACAAACCCTGCTGCCATGGCCAGGGTTATCTCCACCTGCCTCAGGGAGGAGCGCCGTATCCTCTCCAGCGCCTGCATGCAGGAACAGGTTTGTCTCATTCATTGACTCGCTCAGAGGGAAAGTCCCTCTGGTTCTTTAATAACAGCTGCTGCTGGGAAATCAATGCTGCTACCAGGAAAACAGTACTGTATAATATAGTACACTCCCACATTCCCAACCGCTTCACTTTAGTCCCAAGAAACCAGGCAGCATGGCAACAATAATTATTTTATACTACAGTTTTCATATAGTGATATTCCAGGGAAGCTGCTGCAAGGATGATGTACAATAAAACTATTAATGATGTGTATTTATTTGCTACATTTTGTTTTACAAAGTTAAGAATGCAATGTTTAATTCCAGTCTGATATTGCCTTACACATAAAAGAATGATCCCGGTCACTTCCACACAGTGAGGCATAGAGCTTATTAATGAAACACCGGTATTGGATCGGTACTCGGTGTCGGCCGATACCCAAAGTGTAAGCTCGGTATCAGGACTGAAAAAGTCGGATCAGTGCATCCCTTATTTGTGGTAACTTCTCTATTGTTGGCTATCTGATAAAAAAATCTAATGAAGTAGTTTACAAAAAATTGGTGATCCCCTGACTTTTCATTCAAAGTTGAAGTTAGTTGTAGTTTTTTATGATCTGCCAGATTCTGCTTTCACGTGTAGAATCTGTAGGCAACGGGACCTGATTTTGGTAATGGGAGCATTCTGGTTTCCATTTGTAGTGACCAACCACGTTCGAGCAGGCTTTGGTTGAATGCAGGTAAACAGTCCGTGTGGAGAGCAAAAGAGGCGGAACGAGTTGCAATCTCTGAACCCATCGGCTATCGTCTGATGATGATTTAGCTTTTTATTGGTTTAAAACTAGCACTCTTGTAAAGTGACTACTTGTGAAACAACCCGGTCGTAGACGTCATCTCTCAACTCCAACTCCGGTCTTGCATCTCAAGTTGCTAATCGGACTGTAAACAATGCCATTCCCATCAGCCTCAGCTCACTTTATGTTTACTGCCAATTAGAAAATGTTAGTGAGCATGGTGGTGAACATGGGAATATGTTAGCATTGTCATTGTGGCCATGTTAGCATGCTGACATTAACATTCAGTTGAAAGCACCATTGTGCCTGAGTATGGCGTCACAGAGCTTCTAGCATGGCTGTAGACTCTTGTTTCATATTTTTGTATTGTGCACAATGGTTGAACCACCACACCATGTCATCAGGTGTGTTCTGGCAGCAGTGTGAAATTTATAATAAATCAGATATGCTATCATAATTCCTAGATCAAAAGAATAAATCTTACAAATTGAAAGAGATTAAGGGTCTATGATTGATCTGCATCTTTCAAGTAAATTAATAGAAAAGAAAAAGGTGACTAAAACGAATATTTTCCAACAGGGTCCGCTGGAGAAATCATTGCAGAACTCTGTGGCCTTAGAGAGGCAGAAGAACATGGACAACAGAGTTGGAATCATCAGGGGCAGCGTGCAGGTAAACACACAGACGTTTCAGGGGAATATCAAAACAAAGACATTACTACATTTCATCCGGTTAAATGAACTTTAAAAACTATGTCTGTCTGCGTCTAGTTGATGGACCAGGCCGTGAAATTCATCGAGGACATGCAGGATGACTTTGATTTCCGCTACAAGACTCTACAGTCTCGAGGTGTGTGCCCTGTTATACGATGTGCACACATGTTGTGAAAAAGAAGTGTTATTTCTTACTACTGTGAAAAAGAACCGCGCATCCTGCAACACACAAGAATATGTTCAAACTATATATTTGTGGTTGTGTGTGTTGTGTGTGTGTGTCAGAATCTTCAGATACTCGACAGAACCCTGAGATTATGAAACAGGAAGTAATAAGACTGCAGGAAATGCTTAACAGGCTCGACTTTAAAAGGAAGGTATGCATTTGTATCATCCTGCAAAGCTTTGACATGTGAAGGATGAAGGAATTTGACCAAAATGTCTCCAAATATATAAGTGACAAAGATGCCAACACCTCATCAGTGTAGAAATAAAGACTTGTTGCATCATATAATTTACAGTTCATAAACCATCACACCTGTTTTTCACACCTTTGTTAGGAGATCTTGTCAAAGATGGATGATGTGATAAAGGAGATTGATGACCTGATGACGTCTCAGCTCAACCCTGAGCTGCAGGACTGGAAGCGCCGGCAGCAGATCGCCGCCATCGGTGGTCCGCTGCTCACCGGCCTGGACCAGCTGCAGAGTTGGTAACGAGTTGAATGTTTACTGAAATCATTACTTCAATGTCAGTGTTTACTCTGGTAAAGTTACGTGATTAAGCATGCATTGTTGTGCATTATAAGAACATTAAAGGAGCAATATGTAACATTGACAGCTAGCGTTTAAAATGGGTACTGCAGTCTCCCCTCGGCCCCTTCTCCCCAGACTCGAAGCTCACGCGGGGTTGCCAGGTGGAGGACACTGAACCTACACGAGTGCAAGACGAGCGCATTATTATACTTTGCCGGGTCAAACCATAAAAAGAATGGCTTGAGATAAACCTAATAATATGACGCATGTTTCCTTAATCTCTGATGACATGTTGTCATTTTATGATTTAATAGCCTGCAGTAAATATATTACATATTGGTCCTTTAAAGCCTCATATGTTCCTAATACATTTTTGGCTTGAGAGCTGGGTCAAACTCTGCTCTGTTGTTACGTCCAGTTGTTTCCAGTGTGAATTCTCTCCAGCAGTGGATAAACTTAGATCAGCACAACATAATATCTGAAGGTCATGTATATGAAATAAACTCTATTCCTTTCCCTCTCATTCTCCTCTCACCTGACCCCTCTCAGGTTTACTCTGACAGCCCAGAGTCTCTTCCAGATCAAGCGTCAGCTGGACAAGCTGGTGGAGCTGGTGGTGAAGGTCACCTACGAAAGCGACCCAATCCCCCTGCAGAAACCTCAGATGGAGGAGCGAATCAAATACCTCATCTATCACCTCATCAAGAGGTACTGTGAACACCACACAACGCAACATCAGATATCACCAAAAGTATGTACATGCACTTAAAAATGCAATACAATGCAATGTAATGCAGAGGTACTTTCTCTTTTTAGTGTTCCTACACCTTTCTTTTAGTAATTAAGTGCCTTGATCATGACTACTGTACTCTGATGTACAACCATTTTATTTAGCATTTTTGTGAGTTATAGGCAATTAAAGCTGCAGCGGGTAGAAATGGAGCAAATATGATTAGAAAAGTTATTTTATAAAACGGTCACTATATCCTGACAGTAGTGCATGAGACAGGTAATCTGAAAAAAAGCATGTGCCTCTGTGTCCTCCGGTGCTCCTAATGGCATCTGCAAGATTTCACAGACCGGAGGAAAACAACCAATCAGAGCCGAGCTGGAGCCTTGCCGTCTCTGAGCAGCTGTCAATCAAATATGAATCAATATTCTGTTACTGTAATGCCTATTTCTCTCCTCAAATGTTTTCAGAAACATCTTGTAGTGCACTGTTTAGCTGTAAAATGAGAAAGTTTGTGACCCGGCTGCCATGTTGAGATCAGTTGAAGAAATACCAAGCACCGCCCATTTTTTAAAGCCTGAAAACAGAGCCATGATGGGGTGCAGAAGTGTAGTTTTCTGTCAGAACACTTGAATTACAATATGCTGAAAGGTTATTATGGAATTTTTGCCCAATGATGCCCAAAACATTCTGCCTATTGTCGCTTTAATGACACACATAAGTGAGTCTTATTTTTAAACCAGTTTTCACGTTTTGTTTTATAGTTTAAAAGTCGTGTAGCTTTTGTCATGTCCGTAAACACATGCTGATTGTACATGGAAGGTGAGAGAAAGCTGACACGTATGAACGACTTCCTCCTGTACTTGCAGCACTGACAACACATAACACAATATATAGCGAGGTGCTAAATACAGCGCCGACACAACCAACTGTTGGCTTGACTGCCCTACTGGCCACAAGCTGTCAAGTGAAATGAACATGATGAAAACTGTGTAAATCATATGAGGTGTGGTTTGTTCTCAGCTCATTTGTGGTGGAGAAGCAGCCATGCATGCCCACGCATCCACAGAAACCCCTCATCATCAAGACTGGAGTACAATTCACCACCAAAGTCAGGTATCATTATGTGACTTTTTTTTTTATTATTTTGATGATTTTGTTTCTGTTTATCTATCTCACTCAACCTCAGTCTTTAGTTAAATAATTAGTAGTAATGTTGGTTGAGAATTTAATTTTCTTTCTTGATTTCTCCCAGACTCCTGGTTAAACTTCCAGAAGTGGATTATCAGCTGAAAGTGAAAACAATATTTGACAAGTGAGATTTTTATGTTAAAATATTTGTGACTGGTTTGCACTTCCAGGCCAAGAAAAATGATTGAATATACAGTACGTGTATATAACTATATAGTATTCTCTTTATCTGTCTGCAATGTCAAAGTCTAACGCTAATCTTTCTATATCTGTGTGTGTCTCTAGGGACCTCCCCCCTGGCAGAGTGTGAGTACAAACAACCTCAAGATAGGACGTGTATTGCTGATGTTTAATTTTAACACAGATTAAAGCAGTGTAGCAGTAAGTTATCAGGTTTGAAGAGCAGTGGCCTACAGACATGTTTTCATACTGCGGTCCGTAACTGCAAACGTTATACAGCATCACTTTACTGCTTCGAGAAATGGTTTCATTCCAAAATGCTACATATCAGTTTAGAGGAAAGTGTTACCTATGACATTAACATTGTAATACAGCTTTATTTCTTTCAGCTCATTTTGTTTTGGTCTTTCAAAATATAAAAAACAAAAAAAAAACAGCTTTTTTCCACATTTAAGTATTTTACTGAAACTGAATATTTAACTGGAGAGAGTCATCACTCCAGAAGCACAAGTTGTTCAATTTCTACAGCTGCGGTTTGATAGTTGTTCCAGTAATCTGAAAACAAATTGTTTTCCTTGATAGTTAAAGAAGGTTTTGAGATTCGTATTTTGAAACTATACACAAAATTTTTTTTTGAAATTGTAAATATTCAGAAAATTCATTCACATTTTAGATTTCAGCAGCTAGGGATGCACCGATACCGATACCGGATCGGATATCGGGCCGATACTGACTCAAATAGCTGGATTGGGTGACGGTGACAATGGGGCTTAATTGAATTATTAATTAAATACTGGTATCGGATCGGTGCGTCCCTATCAGCATTGTGTGTATCATCTAAAAGCCGTCAGCATAACAATATACAGTTGACAAATCCATGAGGCTTCTTTGTTTTACCTTCTTTTTCTCCTCAGAAGTCGTCAGTTTTTCATTCTGACCAACAACACTAAAGTTATGGACATTGAGGACTACTCAAACGGCTGCCTCTCAGTGGAGTTTAGACACCTCGTAAGACAACCCGTTCACTTTCTGATTTTATTCACGCTTCTGTATCATTTCTTATCAGAAAATATCAACACCTGGGGATTACACATAACCAGTCTAACTTTATGAAAAATGTATTGTATTAGCTCTATGAGCTCTATTTCTTAGTAGCTATAATACAGTATCAGTAGACTAAATCCAGTTTCACTCACATTTACACATTAACATTAACCACTTTGTCAAAGTGGTGATTTGTTTTCTTTTACTGACATTGAGTTTGTATCTTACAGCAGCTGAAAGAGAAGAAATATATCAACGGCACAAAGGGGAATGAGGTAAAAAATGCAGATGAGTTGACCATTAAAGTGACAGTTCACCCAAAAATCAAAAATACATATTTTCCCTCTTACCTGTAGTGCTATTTATCAACCTAGATTGTTTTGGTGTGAGTCGCCGAGTGTTGGAGATATCGGCCATAGAGATGTCTGCCTCTCCAATATAATTGAACTAGATGGCACTCGGCTTGTGGTGCTCAAAGCACCAACAAAAATACATTTGAAAAGCTCAACAGCAATGTCTCTTTCTAGAAATCATGACCTGGTTACTCAAGATGATCCACAGACCTTGTTGTGAGCCGTTTCATGTAGGAACTATTTTCTTTCTACCAAACTACACCCACCAATCGTATCACCGCGCAGAAGGAAGCGTGCATCTTCTCATGGACGAGAGGCTCGTGCTCGTGACAGCGCGAGATGTAAACATTAATGGCGTCCTCCTCGGCTAAATTGTAACTTTATTTTAGGGTGAACTGTCCCTTTAATGTACCAGCAAAGTGGTCTCTTAACACCATTGCTGAATACCTATGCTACTGTAACGTGTTCATTGTGTTTGTGCATTCTTTTCTGATTAAAAATAAGTAAAAGTTTCAAATGTCATTACTTTTATTTTTCTAAAATCGTTGTACCGAATGAGCCTCATAATTCAAATTCATAATGCAGTGCTAAGAGGGATGGACTCTGAGATGGATCTGTGTTTGTGTGCTTTGCAGGGTCTCCTCTCTGTGACAGAGGAACTTCACTCTCTCAGTTTTGAAGCTTGCTTCACAGTGCAGGGCCTCACCATCGATCTAGAGGTCAGAACAAGCAGTGTGGATTTGACCTGATGTTTGTCTCTGTGCTGTTAATGCTGTAACTTGTTCATTGTTTATGTGAATCCTTCCAGACGTGTTCTCTGCCCCTGGTGGTCATCTCCAACGTGAGCCAGCTGCCTGGAGGCTGGGCGTCAGTCATGTGGTATAACCTTCTGACTGATGAGCCGAGGGTGAGCTAACACACTGGATGTAGTTTGTGGTGCAGTTGAATTGTATTACATTATATTAAAGATGCAGTTGGTAACTTTGAGCAAATATGATAAAAAGTTATTTTTATAAAACTGTCACTATATCCTGACAGTAGGGCATGAAACAGATCATGTTCATGGTCATCTGTGTCCTCCTAGTGCCCCTTATGGCATTTGCAAGATTTCACCCCGAGAAAGTTTGTGACCCGGCCGCCATGTTGAAAACAGTCCAGCCAAAACCAAGCCCCGCCCACCAGCCGGAGCAAACCTTCTCATTTTACAGCTAAACAGTCCAATAAAATATGTTTCTGATACCACAAGAGGCAAGAAATGGGCGTTACAGTAACAGAATATTGATTCATATTTGATCAGCGCTGCCTAGTTTGACACTTTGATCGGAGTTCACGAGTTTTGCAAACAGTGATTGACAGCCGCTGTAGAGACTCCTCGGCTCTGATTGGTTGTTTTCCTTCGGGCAGGGTGAAATCTTGCAAATGCCATCAGGAGCACTAGGTGTTTTCAAACACTACTTCCACATCCTCACTTCCCTCCTCTTTCCTATAATCCACAGAACTTGGCATTCTTTGGGAACCCACCTCGGGCCACCTGGAACCAGCTCTCGGAGGTCCTCAGCTGGCAGTTCTCCACCTTTGCTGGTCAAGGCCTCAACAAGGAGCAGCTCACCATGCTGGGAGAAAAGCTCCTTGGTATGTTTGCCCTTTAGCTTTCAAACTACATGATGACAGTAGATTTTGGGATGACTGAAACAAAAGATAACATGTTTGATGTGGTGGCGTTAAACAATTTTTTTCACCTGGAGACTGACACTGTATTCAGACCACATGGGTAAATGTTGGCATGATAGCTGATAGTCTTTGGAGGCTGGTGTATGAATAGAAGGCATGAGTTTGGTACCATTCTCAGGTGCTTTTCAACAGGACCCATAGCTGCTGACTTGGAACTGCCAAGCCACTGGGTGTTGGGTACTTCGGTGCGGCCATTTATGTTGTTTACTGTATGTTGTAGGTCACCATGCCTCCTGTAGCGACTATCAAGTGTCCTGGTCGAAGTTCTCAAAGGTGAGTGTTCAATAATATGCACCACAAAGTACCAAGTGGTCTCCTCTCTAATATGGTTGTGCCATCTAGTGGCCAATGAGAAGCATGTTCTGTGCCCAATACTGTATTGATGATCTTGGACATATTTTCAGTTCCATTTTATATCTACATTACATATCTAATGTTGTGTTTAAATGTAAAAAAAATACTCATTGTGTTGTACATTCTTCAAGGAGAATATTCCAGGAAAGCCCTTCAGTTTCTGGATGTGGTTGGACTCCATCCTGGATCTCATCAAGAAGCACTTGCTGCCAGTCTGGAATGAGAAGTAAGCCACTTGTTATATGTCTCGCACCACCTCACTGTCCACCCCCCGCAACTGTCCCAACACATCTCTGCTATGCAGTAGGACTGCTCCTCTTGATGTCACTATGAGTCCCTGGATAAGAATAGTCTGTATTGAGGCACCGGATTCACACTCATGCACCTCAACAAGGTTCTGACCAGATGTGGGAGCAGTCGTTCGTGCTTTGTTTCGCTATGCTAAGACCGTCCCTTTCCAAAAAAACTGTTACTTCCTGTTAAAAAGGTGATGTTTGTCCATCACTCGCTCCACTACCTGCCATTGTGAGAAACTCTAAAGCCTTAAGGAGTAGTTTGACATTTTTGGAAATATGCCAATTTTTTTTCATTTACCGAGAGCTAGATGAGACGATCGATATGACTCATGTCGGTATACCAAACAGGAAACTACAGCGAAGCTCAGCTCTGTTCGCAGGTAACAAAAACCGCCAGCCAACACCTTGATACTTACTAGGTCATCTCTTGTTTTTTTCCGTTGTTTTCGCCGTGAGGTTGCCAGGCAACCAGCATAAACTCCAGGCAGTTGGTCAAGAATTAGTCCGACAGGGTAATGCAAAATGTAGCATACTGGCCGGTTTTCTCACTGACTGTCTTGCTGGTTTCTGGTCAGTGTCAAACAAAGAAACTCCACCTGTATCACATTACATTAGTTTACACAACATTTATTGCACTATACGTCTTGTAGTGAGACAATTTTAGATGTGAAGCATCTTGTTGAATTGGCTTGTATCTCACTCAGTCGATTAGACACTATATTTAGCCGCGTGTAATTTTTGTTCAGTTATTGTCGGACTAGTTCTACTCTGTCAATCTGCATCAAAAAATAGTACCAGCATTTCAGACCTGCAGAAGTTGACAAGTCAATGTATCCTGCCACAGACAGGGAAAGTCACGTAATAATCAGAAACTACTAGTCTGCAAAATGCAGGTTTAAAGGACCAATATGTAATATATTTACTGTAATAAATCATAAAATGGCCATGATATGTCATCAGAGATTAAGGAAACATGCTAAATTGAAATACTGGCTACTCCGACAACAATGCCAGTATGTTCTCCTTTGAAATTTCAATTCCGGTTGACACCCCGTTGCCACATATGAAACAAATTGGCACACAAACACGGCCTTCTGCAGCCATTGAAGCAAGCAAACAAACCGGATCAACAGAGATAACATAACGTTAGATTCTACCCAACCTGAAAAGCCTGTGGTCCGTGTGCAGCTGGGTTATCAAGGCAGCGAGTATTTGAGACACACAGCCAGTGAAGTGATGCGGTCGTGTCTAGAAGGAAACCCTCAAATTGCGAAAACGTGCGATGCTGTCAGTCACACCGGAGGAGCGGACGGGCCACGGCTCCAATGTTTAGAATTTGGGCTGCTGTTACCAATTTTAAACGCTAGCTGTCAGTCCTACATATTGCTCTTTTAAAATGTAAAAGCTCAAAACACACTCATAAATAGAGTGCTCCAGGGATGACGTATTTTTGTAGGCCAACCAGGAAGTTAGCATCGCCCTGGTTCCCTCAACAAAAAGCCAATGTGATTTTTCCATTGGGTTTTGGATTACTGCAGAAAATAAGCTCTGTGGCAAACAAATGTTTTGATACTCACACATTTTGTTCCGCAAGATAATCTCCACTAATGAACACCACTTTTATGATTTTTGAAGCGTGAGTGCAATCGCCAGAAGTAAAAAGCTAATGTTAGGCTATAAACAAACTACACCACAGTCGCATGAGCATGAGAATACACAATGAGGCTGTAAAGGAGGACGAGTCGGCGTGATGATGTTTAGTAGTCTAATTTAGACACTTGTTAGCAACCGCCTTTTTAAGACACATAAAGGCTTAAAATTCACGAGCTGGGTATTTATTGATGTATTTTATATCTTAGAACAAAATGTTAAAATCTCTTGAGCTTGTGTTAACCACAGACCTTATTTCAGGCATCTAACTAAAAATCCATTCAAAAAACACATTGACTTCCAGACGAGGGAATTGGAAGTGGTAAAATGCTAACTCATTTCTGGGTTTTAGGACTCATTCCTGTAGCAGCTATAGAAAAATACCCTAGCTGTAACATTCTTGCACAAGTGTAAAAAATGCTACGTTCTTTGCCTTTTCTCTGATTCGTTTGATAAGCTTCAGTTGTACATAATCGGTGGTGCAAAAGACAAAAAGCTACACAACTTAACCACAATGGATGTTACTGTAAAAAAGTAGAATGTTGATAGAAGAAGCAGGAAAAAGTTTTTTTTTTCTCTCTCTTGCAGCTATATCATGGGCTTTGTGAGTAAAGAGATGGAGCGCGCTCTGCTAAAGGACAGAGAGCCAGGAACATTCCTCTTACGCTTCAGTGAGAGCCACCTCGGAGGAATCACTTTCACCTGGGTGGAGCACAACGACAATGGTGAGGAAAACCCCGTGCATTTGGCTCATAAAAGTATATTTTTCCTTACTATTTGGCCAAGGTCAGTTATATAAGTTATGTAAGTCAAATTACATATTTCAGGTGGATTTCTTGCCCGCTGTTTTTACTTGATCTAATGCTCTGCATTGCTAACGGTGACTTTTTAACAACAGGAGACGTGAAGTTCAACTCTGTGGAGCCATACACTAAAAACCGGCTTAGCGCTCTCCCGTTTGCCGACATCATACGAGACTACAAAGTGATCTCAGACGGGGTTGTCCCAGAGAACCCGCTCAAGTTCCTCTTCCCCGACATCCCCAAAGACGACGCCTTCGGACGGCTTTACAACAGTCAGCCAAGCAAAGGCAAGAGTGCAAAACCATTTCTTCATTTACAGTTCATGATTCTTTATCAGTGCTTGTTTTGAATCTTTGTTGGCTGGCTCGATTGTAGGCTGCAACACTAATCTCTCTCTCGTATCTCTGTTAAATTTCCAGTCCATCCATACATACCATCTACCCTGATCCCCATCTCGGAATTGCGGTGAGTTCATTTGAAGACTACATGAGACCCCTACTCAACTTACTTTGTATTAATGTAATTTTTTTAGTACACTTTTGTATCGTAAATGTTACCCTGACATTTAATTATCAGACCAAAGATGGGGAATAGATGTTGATTATGGCACATTGCTTGTGTTGTCAATGACAGCATATTGAGAAAAAATATCTAGATAATACTACGTAACACAGAAGCATTCCCTTCATTTGTATTATCTCCCTTTCTCTGTTTTCCCAGCTCTCATGCAAGCACCACACCACCTCCTTGTCAGTCTCCTGAGCCACCAATGACTCCCGGGGAGTTTGACATGCTCAGCGAACAACTATGCTTTGACATCGACACCGTAAGTTTGCATTCCTTGCCATTTGGTGGACTGCACCAATTCGGTTGTAAAAGAAATGCTAGCAATATTATTATTTTTTTTATTTTTATGCTAATGCTGTTGTGCCAATGATATATGATAAGATGATATAGTATTACTATATTAGCATTATTATGTTGATATTAATATTTTTCCACATTAGCAAAAGTCTGCTACTAATGTCATTTTTCTTTTGGTTTTATAGATGAGTCCTCTATATGTTCCGCTGCTTATGTTGTTCTCCTTTTTGTTTTACAGATGAGCTCCCCGTAGAGTAAAGCCAGATATGAAACATGCCACATTTTTCTCAAAGGTTCCTCGAATCATTCCCAACAGGGTTTTCCTACTGTCCTGACACCAGTCTCTGATCTACATCTTGGTTATCATGAGTCTGCTGTGTTTAAAGAGGTTTTGTAGTTAAATTAGATTAATTGCTTCATTGCTGTTGTTAATTGCTTTTTTATATATTCATAACTGTTCTAAAACTCTGTTTCTATTGTCAGTCTGTGACAACTTGGTTTTGAGTTATATTTGACTGATTTTCTATAAGGCCTATATTGTATATAAAACAATTTAAACATGTTTATTTTGTCTGCAATGTACCATATTGACATTAGCTTAGTTCTTTATTTCTGTATCAGTGGCACCACTGTCTCTTTTGCCTAGTTTGCCTGTGTTGTATTATACACACTCACTCACATCATCGTTCATTGAGTCATTTAAGGTTAGCTCATCTGCCACCTATAGCCCATGATGAGGCATGGCAAGGGCTTCAGATTATAGAGCTTTTATTTTGGAAGCAGCCGGAAGGGTAGTATCTGCATCTGACTGCTACTTGATGCATGCTCTTACAGCATTTATTGAGAATCACGTGATTCCCGGAGATTCACAATGGTCTTGAGGGTGGCAGGATGTGCTATTTTTTTTTTTTTTTTTGCTTTGAGGAAGTAAACCGGTTTAGGTCAGGGGTGTGTATTTCCATTCAGAAGCGCAACTACCACTCACCAAGAACTTTTTGTCAAGACGTAAACGTGATAGGCCTACACAGATTGGATTTTTGTAATCTCGGATCAAACTGATCTTGCTTATTTCAGTCATTTCTTCAAACATCCAGATACAGTATCATAAAATCCAAACAACAGAATCCAAATGTACACTCTGCCATTTGTTAGAAACAAGCTCCTGATCATTTATAATTGATAATTGGTCCTAATGGGATAATTCATATTATTATTTTTATGTGTGAACCACTGAGAACATCCAGTCCCCACTTTCATACATTTGGTAAACATTGTGCAGAACCTGACAATAAGATGCATTTCAACCCAACAAACCTGCAATCAAAGCCACCCAATAGGGATAGACTGAGTGGGTTCTGCACCTTTGGTTTAATACACCGATGACCTTTGACCCCACCATAGACTGTGGCCCCACCTGACACCCATCCAAGGATGGTGGTGATGAGAGAAAAAGGCTCATGAGGTCAGGGAGCAGGTCTAAATCAGCATTACGGACATCAAAAACACAAATTCAAAGGAGGAAATAAAAACAGATGAAAATAGGAGGTGATTCATCTTTAAAGATCATGGAGGATATTGTGAGGGCATAATATTCAATATTCATAATGGGGAAATGCTTACTTGTCGCCTCCTTGAGATTGCCATTTCTGTTTATGTGTGGATTAATCAACCAAGATATAAAGTCAAATTTAGATGTGCTGGTAGGTGGATGTTTTTTAAACTTTGGACCGTGTCAGGCTAGCAGTTTCCCCCTGCCTCCAGTCTTTATGCTAAACTAAGTTAATTGTCGGCTGACTCCAGCTTCATGCAGCATACAGACATGTAAGTGGTGTCGACATTTTCATTTATCTCTCGGCGAAGAAAGCGTGTTCCCAAAATGTCAAACTATTTCTTTAAAAAGTAGTCAAAGTCAGGTTTCAACTCTGTGGCTCAAAATATCAAATTATATTTTTCCATGTTTAGTTTGGAGTCTAGCAATAGCAGCCTGTGCCAGAGTGTTGTAATGTAAATATGATGTTAAAGGTCCCATATTGTAAAAAGTCAGATTTTCAGGTCTTTTATATTATAAAACAGGTTTGAGTGATATATAAATACTATTAAACTATCAAAACGCTCAATATACAGAGAAATACACACAGCCCGTATCCAGAAATTGTGCGTTTAAAACAAGCCGTTAGGATTTCTGTCCATTTGTGATGTCACAAATATACAATATTTAGACCCTTGACACAATTTTAAACGTAAACATTCTAAATGTGTCACAGTTTATTTCCTGTTGCAGTGTATGTGAATGTCATCAGCTGACAGGAAGTACACATGGACCCAAACTGTTGCCTAGCAACGCAATTCCATTGCAATTCCGTTGAAATGCACTAAAACGGAGCGTTTCAGACAGAGGGTAAATACAGGTATATTCAGGCAGACAGTATGAGGAAAATAAAGGTTTTTTTTTTAACATTAAAGCATTTAAACATGTTCTAGTAGAAACACAAAATACAAGTATGAACCTGAAAATGAGCACGGTATGGGACCTTTAATGATGACTCTGTTCCATTTAAGTTGCCCAGATATCATGACAGTGAGCCATGATTTATGTTAAACCTGTGCTATGGTTTTTAGGCCGCTTACATGCATGCAATGGAAACATATATGCCTGTTTTAAACCTTAAATTCAACTGTTTTTGCCACTGAGTTTGGGTCTCGGATTAGGTCAGAGTCAGTCCTTTAAATATAATATTCAACACCACCCGGGAAAGAAGCCTGTAGATAAAAATATATATATATATATATATATATATATATATATATATATATATATATCCAGCAAGCTGTAGTTGAATCAACAGAGCTCCCGACTGTGAAAAGGTACCTTTACTATTTTGAAGGCGGAAATTAAAGCAGTGTAAACACCGGCTGACTTGACACCACCCAGCTGGACGATTTCTGGAGAATCACATGGTGTGTGTGGGAGGACCCGGTGGATATAAGGAACGCCCCATTCTGCTGTCAGTCACTACCAGAGAGGACCGGGACAGAACCAGCAGCAGTTTATACTCGTTATACTTTCTGTTTAACACTTTATCCTGTTGAGGACCCTAGCGATCAACAACAAGGACGAACAACGACAGACACACGGTAGGCTCACTTGTTCTGCTGTCTATTATTATCTGTTACTATTATCTTATTGGAACAGTTTCGTTTTCATATATTTCATATTTCAGGTAGAAACTTCAAAGCAGAGCGCTTAAAGTTAATTTGATGATCTCAAATAAACAATGTAATAAATCAATAAATCAATAAATAATGTCTGTGGTATTTAGCTAACCAAGTACCGTGAGTGCTATGAGTCGTTCTTTTAAAGTCACCAATTATTCGCTATTATTTTAACTTTTGATAAATGTGTATTATGCTTTTGTCGTACTCGTGTGTACTTGTGTTTTTTTTTTTATTGTGTTATAAAGTGATTACAAAACAAGTGAAGACATGTGCAGGGACATATATAAAAAAGACCAACGATATTATACAGAGAAAGACAAATAACAAAGTATACAAAAACAAAACAAAACAAAACTAAGACAACACAAGGGGATAAATGGTGGTTGGTGAATGTGTGTGTGTGTGTGTGTGTGTGATGTGGATAATGGGTGTGTGTTTGGCATTGAATGTGGCTAGATGGTCATGACATATATCTACTCTTAAACACATAAACTGTTTATATATATACATATAAAATCTTAAGCAAAAATTATGACAATGTGGAAAAAAACTGCATTGATATGTCATAATTCAGTCGTATATTCTTTGCATTACAGGAGCATTTAGTGTTAGTGACTTTTTCCTCTGTGATGGTGTTCAGACTGCATGCTCTCTGTTTTTGTCGGATATCTGCAGATGGCCCAGTGGCAGGACCTGCTGAGGCTGGACTCAGCCCTCCAGGCCCGGGTGAGCCAGCTGTATGAGAGGAAGCTCAGAGAGATCCGCCACTATCTGTGCGTCTCCATAGAGAGCCAGGACTGGTAAGAGACGCACCAGAACACCAGACCGTTAGGGGGCTCTGAGCCTCCAGGTTCACGGTGTAACGTTAGAAGTTAGTTTGCAGGAATTTCTTTGAATGCACATTTGTTTGTCAATACTGTATACGCCATTGCTACATGGAAACATGGATACATGGGGTCTTAAAGCAACACTTGGCATTATTACCACCTTGAAGCACTCTTTTGTGGAGGGGCCTTGAGTTAAAGCTTCAGTAGGCAGGACGTTTTTGGCATCATTGGGCAAAAATTCCATACTAACCTTTCAGCATATTGTAATTCAAGTGTTCTGAGAGAAAACTAGACTTCTGCACCTCCTCATGGCTCTGTTTTCAGGCTTTAAAGAATCTAGCCTGTGACGGGAGACTTTGCCCAATCACAGGTCATTTCAGAGAGAGAGCGGTCCTATTGGCTGTTCATTTAACGTAGGCAGCTGTCAATCACTCGCAAACTCCAATCAAATGATCAAACTAGGCAGTGTTGATCAAATACGAATCAATATTCTGTTACTGTAATGCCTATTTCTCTCTTCAAATGTTTTCAGAAACATCTTGTAGTGTACTGTTCAGCTGTAAAATGAGAAAGTTCGCTCCGGCTGGTGGGCGGTGCTTGGTATTTCCTCAACTGATCTCAACATGGCTGCCAGGTCACAAATTTTCTAATTTTACAGCTAAATGGCACACTACAAGATGTTTCTGAAAACATTTTACGTGAGAAATAGGCATTACCTTAACAGAATATTGATTCATATTTGATCAACGCTGCCTAGTTTGACCGTTTGATCGGAGTTCGCGAGTGATTGACAGCTGCCCAGAGACGGCAAGGCTCCAGCTCGGCTCTGATTGGTTGTTTTCCTCTGGTCTGTGAAATCCTGAGGATGCCATTAGGAGCACCGGAGGACACCAGAGGAACATGATTTTTTTCAGATTACCTGTCTCATGCACTACTGTCAGGATATAGTGACCGTTTTATAAAAATAACTTATTTTTTAAAATCAAATTGTGAGACTGTCATTCTGTCCTTAAATGGTGTATTTTTACGAAATGATATGTTACTTTATTGAGTTACCACAAACTATTTGCTAATTATAAACCAATGCATACAAAATGCACAGAGTGGGAAAAATGGTGAGGTCATGGTGATCACACATCTTTTTTGCTCTAGTGACCCTAGTGGGATAATAAGATATTATTTTAAAGATTAAAAAGATTAAAATCTATGGTGACTTTGGGGAAAACACAAATCTATATACATAACTATATACAGTATATAATTACTATATAATATTAAGAAGAAGGAGAAAGAAGAAGACAGAGAGAAAGAAAAGCCTAAAAAATGCAACAAGATACTGTAAAAAGGTGGAGTTTAACCATCTGTATGGCACAAATGTGCATTTTAATTGGCTGATTTAATAATTAATAATTATTAATTCATTATTAAATTAGTTCGAGGGAGTGGTTGGGTATATTTTCCTGTTTTTAGTGTCCAGAAATGTCCCACACAGTGTGTCCTCATTCAGCACACGTGGACAGACACAATCCTCAAATGAATGTACATTTTCTGTTGCTCTGCGTTAGGGATTTGGCAGCTGTGGATGAAAATAAAGCAAGCACGTGTTTCCGTGCACTCCTGTTGTATTTGGATGAACAGTGGAACCGTTCTGTCCAGGAGAACAACATTTTGCAGGGACCTGATTTTCCAGGGATGAAAGACTACTTGCTGGTAGGGCAGACATGCTGTTATGTGAACTGAACATTACATTAAGCATTTAACATTTAACTTAGATTTACCTTCATTTCTTTTCTCAAAGTATAATAATTATTGTTTGTTTTTTGTTTTTTATGTAGAAAAACTTTGAAAATGAGCCAAAGTACTTGGCCGTAACCCTCTCTGAATGCCTAAGGGAGGAAAAGAAAATCCTGGCTTCAGCCTCTGAAGCACCAGTAAGATGACTGATGATATCAGATGGATGAACAGTACAGTGCAGTCCAGGCTGCAGACATGCTGTAAACATTAAACTCCAAAAATGTATCACAAGATCATTCAAATCTGTTTCTTGTATAGAGTTTTACTATTGTTCTTCCTGCTCTGAAGTGACACATCTAAATGCCTTTTTTTAATGAACTTCATGTATTGGAGAGCACCCTGTAATGTAACATACAGTACAAGAGTCACACACTGTAATAAGAGTCTGTTTTGTAAGAACCATCACCACCGTATGCCAATAAGAGCAAAAGAGTGAAAGAA
The DNA here is from genome assembly GCA_916700995.1 of Hozukius guyotensis. Classification (NCBI taxonomy): domain Eukaryota; kingdom Metazoa; phylum Chordata; class Actinopteri; order Perciformes; family Sebastidae; genus Hozukius; species Hozukius guyotensis. The sequence continues at coordinate 7,338 of CAKALU010006598.1, read as the reverse complement.
ATATCTTTCTCTTTGTCAGGGTTGTGGCATTCCAGCCGTGGATCAAAAATGGAAAGAGTTGGACAACAAAGTCAATGAACTGAAACGGCAGACTTCGGTAAACTCACTGATTACACAGCTGTTTGCTGGTTTGATTTCCACCTGACAGCCATCCTGGAAAAAAAAAACATGCTTCATCATTTCTAAACGTGTGAACTTTGACTCTAATGCAGGAGGTGAAGAAGGAAATGAAGTCACTGGAGTTCCTAAATGAAAACCTTGACTTCATACAGAAGACCTGGCAAAGCCGAGGTACTGTATGGTAGGAGACGTAAAGGAACAGGTGATCGGTTTGGTGTGAGTTCATGCTTCATTTATGTCTCACTTGTCATGTCCAGTGGAGCAGCACGTTGGATTGGCCCAGTCCCACGCCGTCGTGGAAGAGGAATTTCTTAAGCGGACCAACTTTATCACACAAACAAAGCAGGTACTGTAGATGCATGTTTGGTGAGCTGTTGTTGACACAGCGCAAACTGATGAACCACTTTCTTTACACATTTTATGCTTTAAGCAGTTTAAAGGTCTGTTGGATGTAAGAAAGTCAGTTCTAACAGTGATGTGTTTGGGTATTATTTTTAAGTATTGATTTTATATTCAAAGCAGTTTTTTTCTCTCTGTCTTATTTATACTTTTTGGGTTCTTTTCTTAATAAAATGCTTGATATAATGGTTCTAAGCCACAACAATGTTTACATTATTATCTACGCCTTACTATCTCCGCCAGACGTACAGTAAGCCTGTGTATCTGTCTGTCTGTCCACAGCTAATCTTGCATATTACTGGACCCATCAGTCTGATATTTTCTGTGCTCATTTATGACTGTATGTTCGAGGACTTCTCATGGTTGCGGTGATTGACAATTTGACTGTTTATTATACCGTCATTGACTGCTGACTCCTCACTCCTCTTGACCGGCCGGTAGGGACCGCTAGTGATCAACAACTGTCGTCATTAGCAAAAGGTATTTCCTGCAATCAGCTAAAAATAAGCCTTACCCAGTCTGTTGCAGGCCACATTTTCGCCTTTGTTGTGGCTCAAAAACTGACATCCATAGAAAAGTTTGGTCTCATTTTGAACCGGAGCATCTGCAGATTAATTCCATACCCGATATGTTATGATCCACTAAAGTTAGGCACAATACGAGATGAATAAATGCCTGATTCTGTTATCTTAGCCGCCTTGACTGTAAGGGAGCCAGGAGGAACCGTTGGGTGAGATTCAACTCTTCTTTGTTTGGGAGGGGTGAGGGAGTCCAACACATTCTCATCCCAACTCGTCACATACGCTTTGTCACACCCCTTGGCATCCGTCGTCACGCCCCTTGGTGTCCGTCACGCCCCTTGGCATCACTTTATTTTCGGCATCAAAACCACTATAGTTACCCTTGACGTCCCTTTAGGATTAGGCAACAAAACCACTATATTTAAGTTAGGAAAGAACTACATAGTTGATCTTAAAACTACTACGTTTGTACAGTGAAAATGACACTGAACGTTGTGAACAGTGGACTGGAACAGCGGCCTCCTGGATGAAGGCCTTGTGTTTGTTGGACCCATCCACCTCCCCTCCAGCCTGCCTGGTGTGTCTCTTTCACTCTTTAAACTATGTCACTACAGTCACTCCAGGCGCACTTTCTCAGAGCGTTTACTGTTGCAGCGGATGGGTTTACATGGGACGCCTGGTGCGTTTCATACCGGCGCTAAATGATGCCTTGTGCGGCGGTATCCAACGCCAATGGCTGTAACAAAAGCTTGGTATTTGACGCCATGGGAGACACACCTGGCGGAGATCTGCACTCTGCTGAGTGCACTTTTCTCTTTCCTTTAGTTAGCTCATTGTTTAATCAGACCCCCCCCACATACTTAATGCTTGCTGCGTTTCTTTTGTCTTGCAGATGGTGCTGCAGCAGATAGTGCACATTTTAAACCTGGCACAGCAGATCGTGGCGACTCTCACAGAAGTGGAGCTGCCTGAGTGGAAACGCAGGCAGCAGATGGCCTGCATTGGAAGTCCAGTTGACACCCGTCTGGACCATCTCCAGAAGTGGTAAGAACTTATTAGTACTACCTTGACTTGTCATGTTTCATGTTTAGGAAGAGACTTTGTATCTTTGACAAAACATCTCTTTGTCCCATGCGGTCACACTTATTACCTAATGACAACCTTGGTGCCTGTGCCTGTGTTTGCTTATGTTGTGTGTGTGTGTGTGTGCAGGTTCACGACTGTGGCAGAGGTGCTACTACGAGTTCGCGAACAGCTGCAGAAACTGCTAGACCAGAACAATAAATACAACAGCACTGATGCCTCCAGCCTCCCTGGTCCCGTGGCAGAAATTGAGAAATTCACACTGTCCTTGTTCACAAAACTTCTTGCAAAGTGAGACTCAGGACTCTCCTGTGTTATATTTTACACACAGATAACACACTCTTTCATACTGTTGACATGTCCTGTTGTGGTCTTGCTTTGCAGTGCTCTCGTGGTTGAGAAACAACCTATCATGTCGACTTTACCACAAAGACCTCTAATAATTAAGACTGGAGTGCGGTTCACAATGACAGTGAGGTAAGGCTGCACCTAACGCAGTGTTGCTCTGCATGCTGTTCATGAAAAAGTAGCGAACATAGAATTGAGATGGATGATATGTCTAGGTCTAAATAATTGTCAGCTGTAGAGGAATTTCAGGTTACTCACTTTACAAGAAATTTGCTTTAGCTTCATGTATAGCAGTTTTGAACTAATCCAATACAGCACTGTACTCTCATTCATTTTACAGCATTTTCTGTGAAATTATCACTCGGATCGTATTGTTTACTGGAAAAAAATACCAAATGTTCCACATGTGACGATAAAGTAGCTTCAGTCTTTTCAGAATCAAATACTTAATACTTAGCGCCATGTTTGTACTTGCTCCATTGTGGCCGTGGAGGACGGCAGCAGTAGTCAGCCTGGGTTCACGGCAGTAACAACGGATTCCATTGGCCACACAGATTCATAGTAAATAACACGTGTTAAAACGTGTCGTTTTAATAGTTTTAACATCTAAAACTATTTGATCAGATCTAAACATAATGAACTTATTAGCATTTTAACTGTACTAGTGGATTACTAAATATGAGCCTTGGAGCTATGAGGAATCAATGGAGACAGGACACAGGAGTAGCATAAATAAACATATAAGTATTTTATGAATGATTTTTTTAAGATCATTCTGTCAGTATTTGTTTCTTCTCTTTTCAGGTTCTTAGCAAACATCCCAGAATTCAAGTGCCTGCTCAAAGTCAAACCTGTATTTGACAAGTAAGTCAAAGAAAACTTTTATCTTCCATAAAGAAGTCTTCCTTTTAATTTATTGATTTAGTTTGTTCTTTAATAAAAAACACTTTAGCCTTTGTTTTCTTATATCTATATATTTTCTTTCTTTAAAATAAGGGATGTTGAAGAAGCCAAAACACTTAAAGGGTAAGTTAAGAGTACCAAAACATTGAAAATCTGAAATGTAAACTGACGAATTCTTATAAATTACTGAAACATTCTTGGACATACTTTAGACGCCTTCTGATCTGATGTCGTTGTAGGTTCCGTCACTTTGACCTCAACAAGAATGAGTGTAAGGTGTTGGATGTGGACACGCCCTCTGGAGGCTTGGTGGCAGAATTTGGTAACGTGGTACGAAACTCTGCTCGACTTAGAAGCTGAAGAAGCACTCAGCCTTTGAAATGAGGACATGAGTTAAACTCTGTATTTTATGAACAGTACATGTAATATAATGCATACATCAAACAAATATAGTCGCGAATATAATGAGTGCATTTTCTTTTCATTTGTTTTCAGTCACTCAAGGAAACCAAAGCAAGAGCCAAAGGATATGAGGTAAGATGAGACAGCACATATAATCAGTCAGTGAATTCTGTGTGTGGACATAAAGTTTTATTCACCTCCAAATCACAACCTAGGTGTGTTCCACTTTTTTTTATAGTATTGGTGTTTAGATTTCATTCAGATCCCCCTCGCCCCCACACTTCCTCCACATGCTTGCAAATCATTAAGTAATTTTCATGCCTCCTCGCGGGCGACAGCCATGGCCGTCCGTCCCATTCTCGTGAAAGCGATATCTCAGGAACACCTGGAGGGAATTTATTTAAATTTGGCACAAATATCCACTTGGACTCAAGGATGTAATGATTCGATTTTGGTGGTCAAAGGTCAAGGTCACTGTGACCTCACATCCATCCCATTCTTGTGAACCAGTGGGCCGGTTCTGAAAAGTGAAGCCAATGTGGAAGTTCCTTAATAGCCAGCAGGGGGCGAGTTAGATTGTATAGAAGTCTATGAGAAAATGATCCTACTTCTCACTTGATTTATTACCTCAGTAAACATTGTAAACATGAGTTTATGGTCTCAATCGCTGGTTTCAAGTCTTCTTCAATACAGCATGATGTTCATTTAGTAAATTATGTTCCCATTTAGAGTCAAATAGACCATAAAGCAGGGGATGCTTTAGGGCGTGGCTACCTTGTGATTGACAGGTCACTACCACGGCGTTGTCCGGTCTGGGAGTTGTCCGTGTTTTCGTCTTAGAACTTTAACCCTTTCACAGTGTGTTTTCAGTTCATGAAAGTTAATTATAACTTTTTTGGTCGCCTAAAAATGTCTTATTCAGCGTTCGGTTGTACTTAGCTCCACCCTCTCGTGTCACTTCTGGTTGCAAGCAAACAATATGGCGACGGCCAAAATGCCGAACTCAAGGCTTCAAAACAGCAGTCCACAGACCAATGGGTGACGTCACGATGACTACGTCCACTTCTTATTTACAATCTATGTTGTGAAAGGGATATCTCAAGAACGCCTTGAGCGAAATTCTTCAAATTTGGCACAAACGTCCAACTCAAGCAGTCATATGCTGATTATGACAATTTCACATAAATGTCTAACCGGATTAAGTGATGATGTTTTGGACAGACATGGATGTAAACTGCAACTGGACTGGTTGACGGAGGCATACAATCGCGAGGCGGTAATTCTAGTTCCTTCTAAAACCACGTCTCTTTCTTCTTCATCAGTGTCGTGTGATAGTCACTGAAGAACTCCACATCATTAAGTTTGTGACAGAGTTTCAGTATGCTGGACTGGAATTTAACATCGAGGTGAGTATGACACTCAAATTACAGTCGGAGGCATTTCAGTTCCTGTGTGCTCTTCGCTGCTGAACTGATGATATTATTGGTTGAAGACGAGGCATTATTAGAGCAAAACAATGGTAGCCAGGCAGTTAATTAAATGGTCTCCTCCTCCTGCTGTGTTGGTCCAGGCCAGCTCTCTGCCTGTGGTTGTCATCTCCAGTACCAATCAGGTCCCCAGTGCCTGGGCCTCTGTCATGTGGTACAACACGCTCTCCACCAGTGAACCGAGGGTAAAGCCATCACATCTCAACACATCTGTTTAGCTACATGACATGCAAATTACACCTAACAGTTGTACGCATGCATTTTGGGGTTTATGCTTTTAATTTCTCTTGCACAGATTGTACCATTTTCTTTTTTTTCATATTTGAAAATCCAATCATCTAGTCTTAAATCACATTTTTAGTCCGTGACTTTGTTCTGTAGAACCTGTCGCTGTTCGTCGACCCTCCTCCACTCACCTGGCAGCAGCTGTCACAGGTTCTGAGCTGGCAGTTTTTGACGGTTGGCCAACGGGAGCTCGACGAAAGTCAGCTCTCCATGCTAAGAGACAAAATTGTGGGTGAGTATTTGATGGACTGAACCATGTCACTTTCTAATGTTAGCTTGCAAAAAAAGAGTTCACCTCTTGTTAGGGAAGTTCATCTAAATTGACTCTACAGAAAATTAGATTAAAACATCAACAACAACAGCTGTCAGTGTGTCAGTGTGCTGACTTGACTATGCCACAAACTGCATGTGATTATCATAAAGTGGGCATGTCTGTAAAGGGGAGACTCGTGGGTACGCATAGAACCTGTTTTCATTCACATATCTTGAGGTCAGAGGTCAAGGGACCCCTTTGAAAATGGCCATGACAGGTTTTCCTCGCCAAAATTTAGCGCAAGTTTGGAGCGTTATTTAACCTCCTTCGCGACCTCCGAAAGATTGATTGCATGAATGCGTTAAAGAAATTAGTGGCGTTAAAACAGATTTGCATTAACTCGTTATTATCGCCTTAACTTTGACAGCCCTACTTTGCATTTTTGTTTGTGGAAACTGTCTCAATAAAACATCGTTAGTTTCATGACATGGCTTATGTAACTCTTGGTTTCTTCACAGATGATCCTGATGGTCTCGTTCACTGGAGCAAGTTCTCCAAGGTGAGTGTTGAGCAAGATTCTTGTTATACTGCAGTTTACACTATTGGTACAACCTGTCGGACTTCAGTGTGTGTGTGTGTGTGTGTGTGTGTGTGTGTGTGTGTGTGTTTACATGTTGACTTTTGCTTTCCTTGATGGACAGAATGAAAATGCCTGGATTTGGATCGATGGAATCCTGGGTTTGATCAAAAGATACTTGGCGGATCTTTGGCAGGATGGGTAAGACGCATCCAGAGTCAACTCAGCAATGTTTTACTGTTTGGTTAATTGTATCATTCACAATAACCTAATACTTCTGAGTATTATTACATTATGCGTCCCAGTTAACTAAACTCTCGTCATATTCCGTGTATGGGTTTCAGATACATCATGGGGTTCGTGAGCAGGGAGAGAACTCAAGTTCTGTTGCAGGAAAAACAGACCGGGACCTTCCTGCTCCGCTTTAGCGAGAGCAACAAAGACGGAGCCATTACCTTCAGCTGGGTTGAGCACTCCAATGGTGGTATGTGTCCGTGTTTGGACAAAACTCAAAACTTGTTCAAATTAGGGTTTTAACAACATGGGTTTTCCAAGACAAATACTTTTTTTTTTTTCATTCTGATATCTATTTGGTGCTTACAATCACTTGAACCAACAATGTGTTCGTCTATGCTGCTAAGCATTTTGATATTTCTAAGGTGGAAAACCCCCTTAAATAGCCACTGGACCAAGTTACAGTCACTGCATTTTCACACTGTATTAATCATCACGTCACAGCCAGATTGGTTGTTACTGGCACAGTTTGTGTCATGCCTAATACCAAACATACCCTGCATAGCATGTGTAAAAAAAAAAAAGAATATTGTTTTAACATTTCTGTATCATTGTCACTCTACATAAGTCCGCTCCTTGTTTGGAGCTAGAAAGTTAAAAAATAGCCCAAACACCATGAACTGAGAATACATCTAACTATAAAGCACAGAATCTCTGTTTGTGGGT
>CAKALU010006592.1:3466-31548 GCA_916700995.1 Hozukius guyotensis | reverse complement strand
ACTGACACACTGACAGCTGTTGTTGCCTGTTGGGCTGCAGTTTGCCATGTTATGATTTGAGCATATTGTTTTATGCTAAATGCAGTACCTGTGAGGGTTTCTGGACAATATCTGTCATTGTTTTGTGTTGTTAATTGATTTACAATAATAAATATATACATACATTTGCATAAAGCAGCATATTTGCCCACTCCCATATTGATAAGAGTATTAAATACTTGACAAATCTCCCTTTAAGGTACATTTTGAACAGATAAAAAATGTGCGATTAATCCAGATTAAATATTTTAATTGATTGACAGCCCTAATAAATACATAGAATTGCTAACCATCGAAAACAGGGTTCGATTTCATGAATCTTTAAGCATCAATAACTTTAATGAAGGAGTGTGCTCCACACAAGACACCAAAACATTATTGAGACGCATAATCTGAAGTGAAAGTACGATGGAAACCGCTCTCCAACACAGTTGCATGTGGAAAACACACACACACACACACACACTGTAGAGTAGGTCAGCAGATTAGAGCAGACGAGGCCGACGCTGAAGTAAAGGAAATAGTCTTAATGTTAAGTGGTTCGTCGGTGGAAAGTGAGCCGGGCTGTGAAGCGGCATTAGCACCGATGTATAGCCTCTATTGTAGCCTTTGAACATGCAAACATAAACACAAACGTCACACACACACACACACACACACACGCACACACACACACACACACACACACACACACAGATGAGAAAAAGATTTGGTGATCAAAGGTTAAAGTTTGAGAGCGCATGATGTCGCCGTTCATCCTGAAACAGGCTGAGAAAACAACTCAGAATGGATTTATTTGATGAAATCTAATAATCGCGGCAATAAAAACATATTGGAATCATGTTTTGGCCGTTTCCTCTCTGACGTCTAAACCTCCTTTTTTCCCTTTTACAGAGGTGAGTGAGAGGATATGAGAGCGTGTGTGTGTTTAGCATTAAGTCGAGGATGCAAAGAAAGAACATTCAAATAAAAAGATTTAACCCCCCAACAGGATATTACATCACGAAGCTGGCCGGCAGCCCGGCCGTTTGATTGGTCGCTTTCATCATCCTGTACCAAACATGTAGTCTACACTGATTTAACTTTTACTGCGCCGGCTTTTGGAATTACACATAAACGGAACATTTAATTAAAAGAAATACAGCGAGGAACGACGGAGGAAAGAAAAGAGCAATAAAATTAGCGAGAAGCATGACGAGCATGACGAGGGGCGGCTTAAGAGGAAAGTCAAATCAAAAGAAGGGAATATTAAAGGCTGGAGTAGGTGAAGTGGGGGAATAAAAATATATACATGAACAAAAAGAGTTAATAAAGGAGTGAAGTAAATGGATGGAAACGGTTTTCCAGCTTTTCTTTCCGAAGCCCGTCGACATTCCTCAGGCGTCTAATGTTTCAGGACGAGGTAGGAGATGACACATATATAAATATATAGACATGCAGGGAAGTAAACCACATCATGAGTGGATCAAAATATTAAGTCGAGGCTCGTCTCTCCTTGTTGGCATCACTTCTCCCCAGACATAAAACCAATTAGAGAGTTATTATAGACCCCCGAATCAGGACCTGCACAATCACACACACAATACTGGGTCAGAACAAACCTCTTTCTCTTCCCGTCACGGTGGTCCGGGGCTGCTGGCATCCAGCGCTATCAATAACGCTTGTGACATTGAGGAGTCTGGAAGGGTTTAATGTTGCGAGGTATAAAAAGGTAAGTGTATTATATTATATATTGAAGGCAGGGTGGCCCGCCGTCTGCAGAGAGCGAGCTGGACCGCTGACAGATCGCTCTCATGAAAGCTCGTCAAATGAGGAAATAAGAGATGGAAAAGAAAGGGTTTCAAATTGCATGTAGAAGATATAAAAAAAAAGGTAGCTGAAGGTTCAAAAAGCTCTGTGGAAGAGTTTTCTCTCAGTCGAGAAAGTTTGTTATCTGTCAATATATACAGACAGCTACCCGTTTACATGACCACCGAAAATACCGCGCAGTCTGCCCGGATGATTCAACTCGGCGGGTCAGGGAGCGTTTCCTCTGTGACGTTGCGCCACGTCCGGCTCTAGGTGGACTTGGAAAGCCCCGGGGTGAAAGTGCTCCAGCCGTGAGCTTTACAGCACCTTCCGCCCGGACCTCGCTGCTTCCCAGGGTCATGGCCTTCTGCTTTGTTTTATACTCGCGCGTGGCACCGTGGCTCAGGCCTCCACAGATGCCGCACAATCTACGAGCACGCACAACGGCGTTTATGCTCAACGCGCTATTCGTCGCAGAGGGAATACAAACTGAAGATTCTGTGAAAAAGCAAGAAGTCGACGAGTGTAAACGGCAAAATGCCTCAAACCAAACTCTTCAGCACCGAGGAGGGATTGTAAGTAAGTGTAAAGTCGTATTTCATATTCATGGACATCATTTATGGTCTTTATAAAATCCCTGTAAAGAAAGGAGTCGAGTAGTAAATGTATTATGATGGAACGAAGGTTGAAAGATTTAATATCCTGCTTTTAAAGCATTTAAAAACTAATTGGTCGTCTTTCCATTTCATTATTTTATGTCTTGATTTAAGTTATTTGCTTTTATCTTATAGTCATGTCTGAAAAGAGTCCGCGAGCGCAGCGGGCACCTGGTTACAAAACATCAGAGGTGCACGACCGAGCGCTGCGGCAATCTGCGGAGCCGTTACCCACAATAAGAGATGATGTCTGCGGCGATGTCGGCAAACAGAAACCCACTGGACCCGTCTTGAAACACTCGTCACCTTTCATATCTATACAACCAATGAGTTTATGATTAAGCTGTTTACAAGAGCACAAAGTCCTTCATAGATCTCGCCTCTTAATGTTGCTCTCAAAGTGCTTCAGATTGATGCATTTAAAATGTAGATCTTCTTCTTAACTGAGTTCATTTGACAGAAGAGTAGAACATTTCAGGAAGAGATGAGATGAGAAGATCGATACGACTCTCATGTGGCCTTCAAGTAAGAGAGCTTGTGTATAACTACTTCCTGGAGCCTCTTAAGCAGCATCACGTCTTACGCAGTGAGGCCTCTTTATACAGAAGGTGAAAATCATGCTTTTGTTACTTTAGGAAACTCCTCAAATACAAGTTCATTCTTTAGTTCCTATTACATTATTACTATTGACCAGGTCTCGCCTCACTCTGGACCCGGTTTGGACCTGAACTAAGGTGGCCTGGCCTGCAGCTATTTCCGATAAGTCATCGTTTCCTCAGAAGTGTCACCAACACTAACTCTGCTCTGCCAAACAGACCCACAACTTGAGCTCGTTGTGGCTTTTTAAGGACGCAACCGTGATAAAGAGTTCAGTGACTTTCTGCTCTCATACCAACGAGACAATGAACAATGAGCTGCTCTCGAAACCAACTCTCTCTCTCTCTGTGTGTGTGTGTGTGTGTGTGTGTGTGTACTTAGATTTATAGAGCAATCATCACAGTACGAAACGAACTTTACTATCTGGGATATTGTGCAACTGTGACCACCAGAAAGCACACTGTAAAACAAACAAAAACACACAAACAGCGGGCGCACAAGAAGGCACATAAACACCGACAACAAACAAACAAAAGTATAAAAATACAATGTGGGTGCAAAAGAGTTTAAACACAGCATACACAGGCAAAACAATGCGGGCACCATCACACAAAACACAAACAGACACACACAATGTCTGACGTACACAGAAATACACAAACAAACATGAGAAAATACTTTTTAGTGGTTTTGTACTCCAATAACCTCAAAAAAATATTTGTCCCGATTGGGCAAAAGTCTAGAAATTTGGTACGGACATAGTTTGGGTGAGTATCTAAAAGTACAACTTTGACATTTTTAGATCACATAAAAAATCACACTTTCATTAATAGTCAAATTCAGGATTTTTGAAAAATGAGGAAAAACGCTATAAGTGTTTTTATTAAATGTTTTCCAAATGAAATATATTCTTTACACTGCATATGTGTGCATATCTTTGATATTCACCTTGTTATGAGTTCATAGATACCAAATACTTGATTGTGCTCCTTGTAGTTTCTGAGATACAGACAGTTTCTTATCACACTAGTATTTGGGCACACCTCTCAGCAAAGCCACCAAACCCCATTGGAAAAAACAGTAATTTAACGTCGCAGAACACGGAGATGCTGGTCTACCGCTGCCTTAAAAGGTTAGTTTGTTTGTGTTATCGTGTGACTTTAGTGAATCCGAACTAACCCTTTAAAACAATAAAGTCACACGACAACACAAACTAATGAACCGATCGAGGCGGCGGTAGACCAGCAACTCCTGTGTTATGGGATGTTAAATTGCAGTTTTTTTCAATGGAGTCTGGTGGCTTTGAAGAAAGCATAGATTGATACAACGGCTTCAGTTCCGTGTCGGAAAAGGCTGTCTGACGGCGAGGTAAAGAGGTGAAAATATTCTAAATATAGCGTACATTTAATCTTCTTCAACTTGTTATGAGTTCATAGATACCAAATACTTGATTGTGCTCCGTGTAGTTTCTGAGATACAGACATTTTTTTTATCATACTATATCTGGTATTTGGGCCCATGGGACTACGGCTGCACAATTAATCAAAATTTTACTGAAATCGCAGGAGGCGCAATATTTGTTAAAGGCGTAATGTGTCAAAATACCATTTTAAATTGAATATTGTCCTCCTGGCCTACACTTCATGTTCTACAGACTTAAGAAAACATTTTTATTTGGTACAGATCACCGCAAAAAATCACAACATAATCATTTTAAATATGTTTTTCAATTAAAATGAGAATAATGATGTAAAAATTATCATTCCCTCTAATATCGCAAATCATATCGCAGTAGCAATATCAGTCAAAATAATCGCAATTAGATATATTTACAACATTGCTCAGCCCTAGCTCTCGCCAAAACAGTCATTTTACCTCGCAGAACACGGGAGTTGCTGGTCTACCTCTGCCTCGATCAGTTAGTTTGTTTGTGTTATTGTGTGACTTTGGTGTTTTAAATGGTTAATTCAGATTCACTTAAGTCACAAGGTGGCTGTGACGAGAGCATAGATGGATACAACAGCTTCAGTTCCCATCGTAAAGGGCTGTCTCTCGCAGCAAGATAAAGCGGTGAAGATATTCTAAATATAGCCATCTACTGTATAATACACTGACTATGGAGAAGTACCTCATGCAACCCCACTTCAAAACACCCAAACTATCCCTTTAAGGACAAAAAAACCCTCCACAACATCTCCAGCAGATTGCCACAGCCCCGAAAACACACTTCATTTCACTTCATCACCGTTTTTACTGTCAGCCTCAAAGGTCGTTAAGGGCTGCCTTTAACAAGCGAACAAAATAAATACCCCCCTCTCCTTCCTTAACGAGACAAAATAAAAGTCCCTCGTATACGGGCCTGAAATCTTATTAGCACTGATGCTAATTTGTAATCATAACGTCCCGCTGTTTTGGTAAAAACTCACCCCGCGTGAGCCGCTGCGATAGAGGCCACACACTCAACCACACAACAATAGAAGTCATGCTGAACAAAGACGGGCATTGTTGTTGCTGTGAGACAGGACACAGTTACAGCTCCCACACTGCTCAACACACACACGTACAGTAATGGCGGCAAACACATGAAAAACAGGGCGTTTGTGTCTCCTTGACCTGTTGACTTCCTGTCCCTCACAGGAAGCCGTTTGAGTGTTGGATGTCAGGAGCCTCTCCTTGACATCTAGGGACCGTTTGTAAGAGTGTGTGTGTGTGTGTGTGTGTGTGTGTGTGTGTGTGTGTGTGTGTGTGAGTGAGTGACATCCGTCAAAGACCTTGAAGACGTGTGAGGGGTGCCTGTGTTTTTCACACTTACTGTTCTTCACAATGTCCAAGCCGTTTCCTTTAAAAGTCCCCTCAGAATACGTCTGGACGTCAGCTCTGCTGCTCTCACGCTCCTCTCACGCTCCTCTTCCTCCTCTTCCTCCTCCGGCTCGCCTCTCCTCTCTCGTAACTTTGGGCAGGTTTGTTTGAACTCTCCGTGAAGGTCGGGACATCTGAAGGTACAGAGAGGGACGAGGGGGTTTAGAGGAAGGTTATCTGGGGAGGATTCAGGAATGTGTTTTGACAGTTTTTCCTCCGTTTTCAGAGGTCACGAGTTTCGGCAAAATGTGTAAACGTCTACGACACATGGAGGATGGAAGACATTCATTTATGAAGGTCAAATATATTTGCTTTCAACTCTAAATACCAGGTTGTAGTGGGCTCAGTTTAAAAGGTAGGTTCATAAGAAACTAGAAAAACCTGATGAATCCATCGGTACCAACCATGTCATTCTAGCTTGTCGTGAAGAAAGTTAAATAACGCACCAAACTTACACTACATTTTGGCGAAGAAAAACTGGCATGGGCATTTTCAAAGGGGTCCCTTGACCTCTGACCTCCAGATATGTAAATGTAAATGGGTTCTATGGGTACCCACGAGTCTCCCCTTTACGGACATGCCCACTCTATGATAATCACGTGCAGTTTGGGGCAAGTCATAGTCAAGTCAGCACACTGACACACTGACAGCTGTTGTTGCCTGTTGGGCTGCAGTTCGCCATGTTATGATTTGAGCATATTGTTTTATGCTAAATGCAGTACCTGTGAGGGTTTCTGGACAATATCTGTCATTGTTTTGTGTTGTTAATTGATTTCCAATAATAAATATATACACACATTTTCATAAAGCAGCATATTTGTCCACTCCCATGTTGATAAGAGTATTAAATACTTGAAAAATCTCCCTTTCAGGTACATTTTGAACAGATAAAAAATGTGTGATTTAATATTTTAGTCGACTGATGGCCCTAATTGAAACGTACAAAAAAAATGGAGCAAAAACAACGGCAACTTCCAAGACAGATGAGTTTTAGAGGTGTTGGTAACATCTGTAGAGAAATCCAAAAATGCTCTTTTTAGGAAATTTACAACAACACTAACTCTGGAGATAAAAGAAAGACTGTTCAGTTTTTCAAGAATTTTCAAAAAGAGAATAACACTGACAAGTGATACGAAGAGGAGCAGCTCTTATGTCCAAGAAGGAGAAGAAAAGTGGTGGAAAAGTGAAATTTAGGAGCTTAACGGTTCTCCTAAGGTTAGGAGAGTTTATTTAAGACTCTGGGAAGTTCGGATGCTGTAAAACACTTTTCCTCTCTTAAGTTAAGGAACCTTTCATCTGTAATAGCAAATTACAAATAGCAAAAATCAGGTCCTAACTCTAATTACCGTGGTCACCAAACAGTTAAGATAGGATCTGCAACTTTCTGTAAATCTTTTAATCTCAACATGAAACTGCTTGAATCTGAAATGAGCTGGTTTGACGAGCACACAGTACAGAAGGTACTTCAGGTAAATTAACAAGCAGTGTGAACGACATTGACATAAAACCACAAAGCTGATCTCTAAAAGTGATTTATAAAATGCAGAAGATACCTTCATTTGATGCCGAGGGTGTTTGCAGATGGGAGCAGACATCTCTGCTAGACAGGAGAACAACTTCCTGGTCTGAAGGCACATGAGAGGAAAAGTGTCACATGACAGGGAACCCGATTGAGCTCGGCCAATGAGTTGATTTCTGACCCTAAAACATGGAGAGAATCAAAACTATGATAAGTGACTGACAAAGGACATACTGAGGGGAAAAAAAAAACTTGTCTAGTCACATATAATCGAGTCTCAACAGAATTTCAATTTATAGTTAACTGTATATTTTAATGTGAAGATGATCTCGACTACACACTGAAATAAAGTCATTGAAAATGTACCCTAAATGTTTAAAAAACATTCACTTTTCAACCATATTTATCCAACTTTCAACACACATCTTTAGACCAAATTAAAGGTTGACTACATCTGCGTTCTTTTCCGGGTTTTTCAAATGGAAAAACATATTTTAGCCACTGAAAAAAAAAATCAATATCAGTTTAAGTGGATGCCGTTATATCACTGTCTTCAAAGCCACCAGACTCCATTCACAAAAACAGTAATTTAACCTCTCAGAACACGGGAGTCGCTGGTCTACCGCTGCCTCGATCAGTTAGTTTGTTTATGTTATTAGGCGCGTTCGAGATGAACTTCGCCTCACCTGGAAAGTAGATGAGATGAGGCGGCAGCAGCAGCAGCAGCAGGGGGCGGTGACAAAAAGCTGCGGTCAAGTCGGACAGTTTCCAGCCGTTTCGAGCTGCCTTCAAAAAATTTACAGGAAGTCACAGAAAAAGTTACTTCCTGTTAGATCCGATCTGTAGGCCACTTGTAGTTTTCAGACCACGTTGGGATTTATTTATATTTGTTTGTAAATCTATGTGTAAATGTGCGTTTATCTGGCAATAGATTCTATCCTTTATTATTTTTATGTCTGCCTTGTAAAGCACATAATGAGCACACGTTTTGATAAGTGTTATATATACATAACCTTCATTATTATAATAATTATTATTATCAACCACACAAGATGTGTTTGTTAACAGATGAAACCTTCATTGCACAACATGAGACTAATATCCTACAATCTAGTGTTAAATATTACAATTACACAGAAAGTTTGGACTTTTCTACAAAACTAAGAGCCAATCAGCTCTTTGATCAGGCGCGAGCCAGGCGTTTCCCATAATGCACTGGGTTTTGCATTTGGTGGAGAACAACTGAAGCGCCTGGCTCTAAAAACTGCGGCCGCCTCGATCTCGTGAGGTTATCGTTGCCCAGGTGTGCGTGACGTCAGAGCGAGTCGGCATCAAGTCGGACACAAATCTAACCGGCATGCATTGCGCTGCGATCGCCGGTGATCATTTCTGCGCAGGCCTGGCTCATCTCCAACGAGCCTATTGTGTGACTATCGGATCCAAACTAACGTGGCGTCCACAGTCACGCTGTTCCTCCAAACTGGGAGCGCCATCTGAGTTACTGTATGTAACGTTAATACCCTGACTATAAGGATGTATATATACTGTACACGTAGCAGCATCATCATGCTTTGACCAACATTTGAATGCTTGTATTTGAATACATGAGGAACACCAGTGTGAAGCTGAGTTATGGACTGTGTGTGTGTCGATGTGTGTCTGTAACCGGGTCAAACATCTGATCTAAGACATTCTCCAACCACCACATCACCCTGCAGCTGCTCCTATCTGAGGAGGTTGAGATGAACCAGAGGATGAGGTAAAGACCACCACCACCTCCTCCACCTGAGCTCCACACACACACACACACACACACACACACACACACACACACACACACACACACACACACAACAGACACGATCAGGAAGAGAAAAGCTACAGATAACTAGATTGAGTGCTTTATATCTGTTTGATGAAATCTGTGATAGATCTGTGTGTGTGTGTATGTTGTGAAGTCAGACATCTGGTCTCATGCTCTCTATGCTCTCTATCCACACAGCACAACAGGCCACTATTTACTGCCTCTCCAGCAGCCATAAAACACACACATGCCTGAGTGTGTCTGTGTGTAATCATCTCTTCCCTCCCTGCCTTCTCTTACTTTTCCCTCTCTGCTTTCTTTGTTTCTCCAGAGCCAAAGTTCAAAAGAACTTGATCTCGCTGGGGAAACTGGGAGTCCTGTTTGCCTCTTTCTCTCTCTCTCTCTCTCTCTCTCTCTCTCTCTCTCTCTCTCTCTCTCTTTAATCACTTCTCTCTGTCTTCCTCCTCCCTCTTGTTTGCTCAGTCACCAGAGAATTCCCTGACAAAGATTTCAGGTCCTGTGAAGACGGCGTCGGCGTTTGGAGACGGCGGTTTCAGAGGGAACCCAGTTCCAATAAATCAATGTGAAATATACTGGAGCTTATCCCTCCCCAACATTCATAGTGACACTTCAATGGCGATGGAAGCTGATAAAAGGGCTGCGTCAAACAACATGCTGCTCAATGGAGAAACATCAGTGGAACTGAGAATCTGCTTCTCCAGAAATCCACCATAACCTGCTCCTCTGTGTCTCAAGGGGACAGGAAGTCCCGGTCGTGACCAGCACCACCAAGTACCTATAGGCTTTCACCTGGACTCTGACCTCAGCAGGAACAGGTAGTGAGAACCTGTTCACACCTGGCATTAAGCCTCATTCACACCAGGAACGTCAGCAGCGCGTGGCGGCTGCGTTACCTATTGTTTTTTATTTCGGCATCCGTGTTAACAGGTTAGAGCAGCCACACTGCCTGCTCAGCATCTCAGCTGCGTCTCTTCTAGAGATTCGAGGTCTCTCATATTTTTGACGTATGCCGCGCACGGTTCACTGCAGCAACAGACAGTGAAAGTGATCTATTGACTGTATGTTGATATCATATCAGCTACATTACTACAGTTTCAGTCTATCTGTAGAAAATGTTATGGAGATGAAAAAAAGTAAAGACTTATTTTTAAATCAACACTTTCTGCTTTCATTTCAAAATAAAAGCCCTTAAGCGTTTTTTTCTATGGACAGAATTCCTTCATTTGTTAACACAAAGCTTTTATTCTGAAATATGTGCCGGGCTGTGTTGTAGAACATGCAGTGACTTGGAGAGCTCCATGAATGAATATAGTACAGGGTTTTAATTGTGGATTATTACTATTATTTACAAATTCTCGGTCTAAAATAAATATAAATTACATTTATAATGAAATGAAATGGCCATTATGAAAGGCAAACTCTATGTAGAAAGAAAGGGCTGACAGCAGCAGCTGCAGCAGCAGAAACGCAGCTGGTGTGAACGCAGCCGCCACGCGCTCCTCTCGTTCCTAGTGTGGATGAGGCGTCTAGCCCGGAAATTAGATGAGATCAGGCGGCAGGAGGCGGAGACAAAAAGCTGCGATCAAGTCTGACAGTTTCCAGCAGCCTTCACTGAATTTATAGAAAGTCACAGAAAAAATTACATCGTGTTAGATCCGATCTGTAGGCTACTTGTAGTTTTCAGACCATGTTCAGATTTATTTATATTTGTTTGTAAATATATGTGGAAATGTGCGTGTATTTGGCATTGGATTATATCCTTTATTATTTTTTTATGTCTGACTTAAGTGCTATAAGGGCTATATAAATAACCTTCATTATTATTATTATCAACCACATATGTGTTTGTTAACAGATGAAACCTTCATTGCACAAAATGAGACTAATATCCTACAATCTAGTGTTAAATATTATAATTACGCAGAAAGTTTGGACCTTCTACAACACCTGGTGTTTGCTGTCTAAACTAAGAGCCAATCAGCTCTTTGATCAGGCGACAGCCAGGCGTTTCCCATCATTCCCTGGGTCTTGCAGTCGGTGGAGAGCAACTGCGGCGCCTGGCTCTAGAAACTGCGGCCGCCTCGATCTTGTGAGGAATCAGAATCAGAATCAAGTTTATTTTGTTAAATACATACATGGAATTTGACTCTGGTTTTGCAGCTCTCTCAATGTACTTCCACAGAACAGAAATAACTGTCACTGTTGGTCACATTTTCAACATTCAAAATGCAAATAAACTAAACTGTCTATAAACAGAAAATAAGCAACTTAAATTTTTTGAGACCCCCCAAAAAGTTATATTTTGTTGTCAGAGGCTCTGAGACCAAAGTATTTCACACGCCGCCTCTAAACATATTTCAGTCACAGTACACCTCAGTAATTCATCTACAGTATCTCAGAACACACAAACAACCACAAAGCTGGTTTCTAATCCCTTTGTTTTTCTAGTTTATGAGCACATCTCTTGTTTCTAACTCTGTTGACCGACTCTCAACACTTGTTTTCATCTTATCTCCCGGCAGGTAGTAAAGCAAATGCCTCTGGCCCAACCCCTGCTTGTGTTCCCACAATGCCTTGTTTTCAGTCCCAACAGATGCCTGTGTAGGTATCATTATCTTGAACCTAAACCCACGTCCTCCCTGCTGCACACTTTGAAGTCAGCATCAGAGGTGTAAAACATTGACACTGTAGTTGGGGGATGTCTGTCACTTGTGTTGTGTTTATCAGTGAGAGGGACTGGAAGGCGTTCTTTAAAACATCTCCGCTGTGGAGGGTGGCCATGTTGCTTTAGGGAAGAACAATATTGTGCTTTACATAAAAGTGACAAAATGCTGAAGACACTTTTCAAAGGATGCTTTCCTAACCGCAGGCACAGATCCGTATGTGAGAATTATACAATCATTTAAAACTATTAATCCAAGTACTTTGCATATAAAAATAAAAACCATGCATATGCCAACGGTATGCATCCTCTTTTTGCCTTTGCATCATTTAGAGGTTTAATTAAATCTTAATTTAACTACCAGACAAATTCATTATCCCTTACCATTCCATAAAGGGTCAACAGTAGATGTCACAGAGAGAAGAGGTGTCTGAAAGCTGGGAATGCAGCTCAGCACTGTCAAGTTGTTCTAGTCATAAATCAGAAATAAAAATGAATGAATATATTAATTTACTAAAATAACAAGCATGTGTGTATCTGAATGCTCTAGGTCTTTAGTTTGTGGCTGTAAAGTTTCATGAGGCTGCGATTTCCTAGAGGTCACCACAGGTCATTTTATACAGTAAGGTCAAATTTCAGAAAATAGTCTCACTACAATGAAATGGCTACTATGGGGACTAACATCATCACACATGAATACAGTTGGGCTCATTGGATCCACAAGAGTCTCAGCTTTACAGTGATACCCAATTTATGTAATTCAGGACTGTTTAGGGACCCCCAGTATGCAGAAATATTCAAATACACCATTTTAGAATAGGAGAAAATAACACATTTACTGTATACTGTATTAAAAAACGGCATGCTTTTTGCCCCAAACTGCATGTGATTATCATAAAGTGGGCATGTCTGTAAAGGGCAGACTCGTGGGTACCCATAGAACCCATTTTCATTCACATATCTGGAGGTCAGAGGTCAAGGGACCCCTTTTAAAAGGACCATGTCAGTTTTTCCTCTCCAAAATGTAGCCTAACTTTGGAGCGTTATTTAGCCTCCTCCCCGACAAGCTACTATGACGTGGTTGGTACCAATCGATTGGTGGTAAGTCGGCCTGTCTTTTACTTCTTTAAATAAGGGAGTTACTTGTGAGTGCTTTCTATATGTTAAGAACACAGTGAACCAATTTCTTTGGAAACTTACAAAACTTACTAATGCAAAACAATAGCTGTAATTTAGAACTGGCTATAAGTTTGATGGAGAGGTTCATGTTGTGGAATCAATGTAATGTGAACATATATAGTCTGTGTTGTTGCATGTAGATTGTGAAGAGTTATTTGTCTCCCATGAATCCAAGTATTGAAAGACAGTGGGGAATGTGTCCTCAAAGCGCTTTGCTTCTACCTCAATGAAAAAGCCTGGAAGCCTTATAAAGGAGTATTTGGTAAGTTGCAATATACACAATGAACCACAACCCAACTCATTCTCTGTTATTTAGAGCAAGAAAGCTGTTTTCTATCTTATAATATCAGCCAATATATATTTTATATATTAAAAAGATTTGATCTGAAGGGGACATTTTACAATGTAAAAATGAACACCATTACATAAACATATTTTTGGAATTTCTGTACTGGGATTTCTTACTGATATATCAGCCTGGCCACATGTTGCAGTCAGGGTCTAACAGTAAGAACTCGTATTACTCAACATCAGGTGTATTTGCATGTTGTGCCGGTTTAATTTGGCCAATGCTGACAATACAAGCACCAATGTTGTAATTACAGCTGAAACGATTAGGTTATTGATTGGATTAGTTAATTGGCAACTATTTTGATAGTATCGTTCATGTCATTTTTGAACAAAAAAATGCAAAAAATTATCAAGTTCCAGTTTCTCAAATATGAGGATTTCTGTTTTTATATCATTGTAAATTGAACATCTTTGGGTTTTGGACAGTTGGTTGGACAAAACTAAACAGCTGAAGACAGCTCCTTGGGCTTTTGGAAATTGTTATAGGCATCTTTTACTATTGAGTGACAATTAACAGACAATCGATTGGGAAAATAATCACATTTATTGATAACTAGAAAGGCACTCGGAGAGCGCAGACCTCCGCCAAGCTGCCCGAGTACGATTGCCTCTCCCCCTCTCCATTCAGCTTGCATCTTCATCCACGTGTATTTGTGTTTATGTTGAGATCAGCTGTACATAGCATCATAAAACACTTCATTCAAATTGGACAGAAACAAAATAAAACTCACCTAAACCGTCGTCATTACTCTTTCCAACAATCACCAAGTGTGCTTTGGTCCAACTCAACTGTAATTTCACAGAGTTTAATGTGAAAAAACACAGAATCTACAGTTGTCCCCCCCTCTCTCTCTGTCTCTCTCTCTGAAGGAAGAAGGCGGGGTCATGCATCATCAACGCATCATCAGTTACGCTACGCATGTGTTATACCCAGATGTCTTGATGTTCTGGCTGATCGGAATCCTTAAAAAAAAATCCTGAATCCGGATCATCTATAAATTATATTTACAGTAAATGGGTAATTCCATGTCATGTAACACCCATAATGTATCACTGACATGTATCAGTGATCATTGAGGTTTGAAGATTTCCCAGGGAGAAATGCAAATTGCCTCAAGAATGCAAAGTTTGTGCTTATGAGTATGGTAAACAGGAGACCATAACAATGGGATTGTCCCAATGATGCACTACTACCTGACTGTATTTAAAGGGACAAGTGTTTATATACATTTTAAGGAATGTGTTTGCCTCACTGTAAAATTCCCAAAAAGCAACAAGTCTCTTTCTTAGAAAACAAAATCCTGTGTTCCTGGGCTTTAAAGCTCTGGAAGGTAAACTTTCACAAAGCTTATAACTGAGAGTTAATGCCAAGTCTAACTTGGCAGTGAACTCCGGTGCCAGCAGTGTAACGGAGAATGCATTCCTGTGCAAACATGTGAACTCTAAAACAGATGTGTTTTTTTATGGACCTCTGGTATCAGAGAAACTATAACTTTTGTTTGTCTCATTTATATGCTTTGCTCTTTTTTTTATATACTTTGCTTTGGTTTTATATCCCTCTTTGTGCACAGATTGAATTACTCACACTCACTACTGGGCAAGTGAAAAGACACATTCCTATAGCTAGTCCCTGGGCTCTGGGCCGCAGCAGCTCCCTCCTCTACACAGGTCCACATATCCTTGGAAGTACTCACCTAAACTGCTCATCTGTCTATATATATACAGTGCTAATTCCTTCCTGTCATTCTGCTGCATCTTGAGTTGGTCGAAATGACCTTTTTTTAAAAAAAATATATATTTACATTAGCAACTTATAAAAAAAGTTTAAAAAATAAAAGTTTTCAATAAAAAGTAATTGTGGATAATTAGTATTAGTTTTAGTTTATTATCAGTCTCAATATGAATGAATGCACACGAAGGATTCACAAATGTATTTTTTGGTTTATATATAAATAACTCTTTTAATGCATACAAAAATAGTTATTATTGTATATAAATGTAAAACAAAAATCCACACATAAAAAAATAAGGTTCACAAATATATTTCTGACGCACACAAAAACATATTTATTGTTTTAAATACATGTAATAAAAATCCTCAAAAACATGTATTTAAAAGTATTTACAATTTTCATAAAAAAAAAACATATTTGGATGTTGTTACATTTATATACAAACTGTTGAACCTGCACTAACAAACTGCTGGTCATGTGTGAACTTCACTGCATCCGTGTGGGCTTTTTTGAGATTCCCCTGACGTGCAGCTCAGAGCAGGGACGCATGCATGAAACCTGAGGCTGATTGGACTATCCAGAGGGTCCTGGACTTGCTAATGTGTAGAAATCCCAGGGTTTATTCAGCTGGACCAGCTGGAAGATAACCTGCACTAACACAGGGATCCATTACTCCCCTCGCCAATCCAACCCTAATAAGATGCAGACCGTTACCAGTCAGCTGGTCATTGCCGCAGGGTGCCATGCATTGCCCGTTGAGGTAAAAAAAAAGACTGGCTATTAATTCAAACGCTGTGTGTTTTGATTCCTGGCACTGACGGGGATGGATTCCAGCTGTTAGTTGGCCACTAACTGGAGCAGGGCAAGGTAAGGCACTGAACCCCCAAAAACTGTGTGGTTTCATTTCAAATTAGTTTCATCCCTTTGTTTCCTGTATTGGTTTCTCATCTGCAAATCTTAGACTGATAAAATAAAATGACCATTTTTAACCTGAGATCCTGGGTGGCCATACTGCAGCTGAAGAAAAAAAACATGCAAATAGACCAAACACAAACAAATCAATAAGAGTGCTTCATTGCTTTGATGACACATATGCAGCACTTGGAGAAAAAAGCAAATTCACATTTGCCAATTTGACAACAAAACATGAAGAAACATGTCGCACATCAATAAATACAAGCAAATGGAGATGCTCTGCATTGTTGTTCAGAAAGAGGCTCGGAACCTAGGTGTTATTTTGGACTCTGAACTGTCATTTGATGCCCAAGTGACTAAAGTGGTGCAGTCCTTGTTTTGCCCAACTGAGACAGCTTATTAAGATCAGGTCATTCGTTTCCCCTGCTGATTTAGAAAAAGGTCATCCATGCTTTTAATTTCCTCCAGACTCGATTATTGCAATGCACTTTATTCTGGTATCAGCAGGCGGAACATCCAAAGACTACAGTTAATACAAAACGCTGCTGCCAGGCTTTTAACTCGTACTAAAGAGAAGCGACCACATCACACCGATCCTTGCAGCCCTTCACTGGTTACCTGTGAGTTTTACAATTGATTTAAGATTTTACTGCTTGTTTTTAAAGCCTTGAATGGTCTGGCTCCTTCCTATAACGGTGATTTGCTGACTCTCTATGAGCCTGATCGATGCTTGAGATCCTCTGGCACGGCCCTACTAACAGGTCCAAAATACAAACTGGTCAACAAAGGTGACCGGGCTTCTTAAGACTCACTTTTATATTATGGCTTTTTCTTAACTGATGGTGCTCTGTTGTAACTATTTATGTGATTTTATTTTGTATTGATATGATTTTATTTTGTTTAGATTTTAAGTTCTGGGTGTTAATTACTTTTATCATGCTTTTATTGGAAAGCACTTTGTAACCTTGTTTTGAAAGGTGCTATATAAATAAAATTATTATTATTGTAGGCTACACAACACAACAGAACAATGGTTCTCAAACTTTTTTCACCAAGTACCACCTCAGAAAATATTTGGCTCTCTGAGTATCACCATTATGACCGATGTTAAAATACAGTAGCGTAGGCCTAGCGCACTAGAACTGGCACTTAAACTCTTCCACATACATCTCATACTACGCAAGGGGCAGCCTCTCACACTAGGCCTGCACCATATGAGGAACATCTGTGATCTTCGAAAAAACAGAGGCATTTAGCCTTTAAGTAATAAATAAAAATAATTCATTTTGTTCATTTTGGCGTATCAGCGGCATGTTATCAAACGATAGTCAGACGACGGACACTACATACTGACTGTTAACGCAACTGATCCGTCAGCTCAGAGTAGTAGGAGCGGGAGGCAGAGGATTTTTTGTCGAAGAGAAAAGCAAACGCACCTATTTGGCAATATTTCACGTTTAATCCCAACGCTATAAGGGAACCAGAACGTTAACGAGGTAATCGCCGCGAGGCGGATAGAGCCGTCACAGCCGGTGTGCACGGAGCAGCGGCGCCAGGTAGACCCCCGCAGTGGAGCCCCGCAGCAAAAGCGCTACCAGAGAGGCCAGACACACCGCCACCCGACAGTAAAGATCAGAGTCAGCGCTCTGCACATGTTGACCGTCATCATTTCTTGTAAAATGTCCGGTGTAATCGGTAACACCGGTGTTGTCACAAGTTTATTAACCGGTGGGAAAATGTTCCTCACCGTCACATCACTACCAACGACCATTACAGGCATCGTACGGTACCTTCGGTACTGTAGAAAAAGAGTATCGTTACTTTTTGTAAAATTTTGGCATCGACTTGGTACCGAAGTATCGGTCCTCGTGACATCCCTACATACCACAGTGTGAGAACCACTACAATAGAAGGTTTCAGCTACATAGGAAGTATACAAACTTCCTCTGAACTGATTCTCACTAGATGTTATCATAGTGAAACCTGAGAGCTCACAAGTCTAAAAACAGTTGAGCACATAAAGACAACTCAAACCATCCTTAAACTGAGAGTTTCCTCTAACGTCCCAGGTTGGGTCTGTGTTCTGTTTAAACAGAGTAAGGGGCTAAGCACAGTTGTTCTCCGGTGTTGCTGAACCTTATCGTGGTTGTTGTCACCCTGATGAACTGGACTCTCTGAAGTCACACTGTGAGCAGATCTGCCTGTACATGTGTGTGCCTAGATGTTCCATATTTGAGAAACGGAAACAATGCGTGAGTCATATTTTATCAGGGTTTTTACAGAGATCAACCTACTGACAACCAACAATTCCTGTGTCCTGTTCTTAAAACAACATGCTGTCAGTGTCTTCACCCAACATAGCTGAGCAACAGGCCTCAGAACAGCAAGAGGGAAGGAGGGAGGAGGGAAGGAGGAGAGAAGGGAGGAGGGAGGAGGGAGGAGGGAAGGAGGAGAAAACTTCAAAAGTCTGGTTTGTTTACATAGATTCATTGTTTCCCCTCCAGTGTCGACTATCCCTCTCACACACACACAAACACACACACACACACGCACACACACAAGAGGAGGGGTGGGGAGGCGTGGTTGTTAGGGTCCATCTATCAACTTCCTGTTGCTCCTCCTTATACATTCTTCTTCCCTTCTTCTATTTCATGTAGGTTTTCATTTACGGCAGTAAAACATCAAACAGTCAAAAAAAAAGGACAATTACGTTCATTTTTGTCAACTAAACATTTCTGTCATTTTTCTCCAAGTCTTTCTCTCTCTCTCTCTCTCTCACACACACACACACACACACACAGTAATCAGTGTTATTTTTCCTCCATCAACACAGTCTCACTTCTCACCTTCCCTTTCACACGCTGCTCTTTCAGAGCTTCTCTCCGAGCATCAAAGAACACCGAAGGGTTGCGTTTGATGGGATGTAACGACAACGATACTTCAACACAGGTCGGCTCTTCACTGGAACAACTAACTGAGCCCAAACAAGCACTAAAGGCCCAGACACACCGAGCCGACATCAGAGAACCAGCGGGGGACGAAGGCCGTCTTTTGCGTCGCCTCACGTCGCCCAAACGCACCACAAAGACTACATACAGCCGACGGACAGTTAGCACGTACATTCTGCGTGAGAGGAAATAACTCTCCACATCAGCAGGCGGAGGTCGTCTGTATTCGTCAAATGATGTTTGTTATGGCAACTAAACCATAAATAATAAATTAGCAACAATATTTGTTCATTTTTGTTCATTTTTTGTCTAGACAAACCTAATGAACCCCACCACATATTGTTTAGTATGGTTATGTACCAGCGATTTTTAGTCAATTGCGTTATTACAAATGTAATTTTGAATGTAATTTTATTGTACCTGACATTTCATGCTCTTTGGTCTCCGTGGTCTCCTATACGTTGCGTTGCGTTGCGTTGCGTTGCGTTGCGTTGCGTTGCGTTGCGTTGGGTTGAGTTGCGTTGCGTTGCGTTGCGTTGCGTTGCGTTGCGTTGCGTTGCGTTGCGTTGCGTTACTTTACGTTGCGTTACTTACGTTGCGTTACTTACGTTGCGTTACTTACGTTGCGCTACGTTACGTACGTTGCATTACTTTACGTTCTGTCTGGGAATGTCCAGCTCTATGCAAATTCTACTCACTCCGGCAGACTTCAGGTCAGTAGATGTGCATTTTAATGTTAGAAGTCTTCTCCCCGTATTGGACATGATAATAATATACACTAATATAATAATAATAATAATAATACAGAAACTCAGTTAAAAAAGTCAATACCTACTACTTTGATTGTAGTTGACGGTTACAATGTTTAAGCTGGTAAAGGTGGTGGAGTTGTGATGTATGTTTAATTCAATATTTGTAGCTCCCATGTCGAAGTGATTCTATCCAAGGATATACACTTTACTGTTGTTGGCTGTTACAGACCGCCGTCTCCTCTCTTTCTGATGCTTTACACAGTTTGAATGACTCCAAATTCATTCTCATGGATCTAAACTGGGACTGGCTTTCCTCTGCCTCTGATTGCATTAAGGAATTGTGTGACTGCTTAAATCTCACACAATTTATTATTACTCCTACTAGGCCCAACCCAAAAGAAGCAGATCTGCATCACTAGATCTCATTCTCACAAAGTACTCCTGGACTGCAGTGTTCTGTAATGATGTCAGCGATCGTTGCCTGTGTGAGAGTCTCAAAACTACCCAAGTTCAAACCTCGTTATCTGTTTAAAAGGTAGTTTAAAAGATTTGAAGAACAAGCATTACTGCATGATCTGTACAACAGTGACATTGGCAGAGTCATCATGCCATCATGTTGATTTGCAACAAGCATGCTCCTTTAAGGAAATTCAGGATTTCTGGGAGGGATAACCCTTGTTTCATGGAGGAACTATCTCATCTGATCAGAGAAAGGAACATCTCCTGGGCCAGGAGGTGTTCCTGGCCCAGGAGATCCACTAACTCCCCTAGTGACTGGTCAGCTCTAAGAAATAAACACACAATCCAGACGAGGAGTATTACTTCAAATCTATCTCGGAAAATCTCAACAATCCCACTAAATTCTGGAAACAGATAAAATCATTGTTCCACAGGTCCTCCCTCCCTGAACGCATTTCTAGTTGACTCAACTGAAATTAAGAGCAAAGATGATATTGTTGGGCTCTTTCATGAGCATTTTATATCAGCTGGATCTGTTTTTAATACATATGCAAGCAGCGTCTCAGAGCTTTAATTCCAGTTCTGTGACCCCTCTACCTTGTATCGACTCAAAACCTATTTCTAGCATGGAGATCTGGGAAGCTTTTAGAGCTATTGATCCCAAAAAAATCTGGATCCTTATCTTTTAAAGCTTGCAGCTGAGTTTATTGTTGAGCTTATCGTTCATATTTTGAGCCTTCGGACTAATTCCATCCCAAAAATCTGGAAAGCAGCCTTTGTTCTTCCCTTATTGAAGGATGGGGACCGTTGGGATTTAAACACCTACCGCCCTATATCCAAACTTCCTCTCTTTTAGAGAGAAACTGAAGGCTAGGCTGGGTTTTTATTATCCAAATAGGGCCTGCCTTAATTTAGCAATTAGGAAAACACTTTACTGTACGCTACGTTCTCAAGTGTTTTAGACTACGGGTACATTACTTACATGCATGCTGCCTCCTCTACGCTTAGATGCCTTGATTCTGTGCGTCACAGTTCTCTGTCCCATACACATCACTGTGTACTCTATGATCCTGGGTAAACTCCCTTCATATCTGTGTGAGCTCCCATCACTCACCAACAGCTGTATGGATAATTGCGGCTCAGAACACACTACAGCTTCATGATTTTGTCTCCCTCGGAGAGTTCAAAGCTCTGATAAAAAAAACAGTGTAACTGAAAAGTGCAACTGCCATTCCTAAACTGGATTTTGTATAATGTATCTGTTATCCCCTGTCCGTTTGTAACATGTACTATTTTTAATTGCATATGTCTATTCTTGACATCTTTTTATAATTTTGGTAACACTGTAATGGCGTGCTATCTTGGCCATGTCTCCCTCGTAAAAAAAGAGATTTTGATCTTTAAGGGACTTCCTGGTTAAATAAAGGTTAACTGAATAAATATTACTTTGGGAACAGAAGCTAGGAGTTCCGGGCTGCGGTCGAAAAGTCAAAAAATGTCTTTTCCTAACCACTTTTCCTTGACCTCGATGGAAAACGTCATGAGGTCAAGGAAAGATGAGAAGGAGAATTCAGAAGGACTTTGGAAAAGATAACCGTGGTGTTCAGAGAAATCGACTGCTCTTTCACTAGGCTCTGTAATTATGATGCGACGGCGGCGGATGTTAGTGACGTGAGTCTGCCGTGGTGAAACTACAATGTTCCGAAGATGGACTACAAAAAAGGCCCTGCATCCCCCGTGTGTTCTTAAATAGGTCTTTCAGTGTCAGGCACCTTCACCCTCGGTGTGTGAAACAGAGATACTGCGGCTCCTTCTGCTGCTGGAACACTTTACATCAACATATAATAAAGGATTATCTGACCTAACGTGGACAACCGGTGAGAAATATCACCTCATTACCAAGGTTGGAATTGAAATAAACAAAGAAATATATGATAAATATTGAGTTAATTGTTGGAGTTATGGAGAAGGGGGAGGACCATATACTTCTTCCAACTTCTTTTGGGACATGTAATATTTATTTATGTTGATTATTTGTTAATTGATTGTTTACTGTTCATTTTATTTGTTATTCTTGTTTTGTTTTTTACTTAGGTATTTATTATTTATGTTCGAAATCAATAATTAATTCAACATAAAGTGAAGCGAAATGGTTGTCACTGTCCACTCATATTAAACATGAATCCCAATTAGTGTATGAGCGTATGAAAATAATATGCAAGATAAGCATATCGTTTGTTATCAGGAACGGCCGTATAATGCGTCGCTTTAAATGCTGCGGCCGCAAGGAATTGTGGGATGTTATTCTCTCCTTTCCTTTGGTAAAGGATGGTCCAGTATATCCTACGCTAAAGGAGATAATAAAGGAAGCATTGAAGCTCCTTTCCTCAGCATTTAGAGGATTCAAACAGCTCTTATCATGGCTGCTACTGAGATACTTCCGGGTCATTTCACTCCGTTAGGAACCTGTAGAAACACCCTCACTGGCTTCACACCGCCACTGTGTTCAACGGGCTGAAGAGATGTAAACATGTCGGATTTGTTTTGGCCAGTCAGTGTGGATGGCAAACACAGTATGTAAACAGAATCCCATCTGAACATTTGAAAGTGTAAATTCAAATGTCCTCTGCTCAGCGTGAATGTTGGGAGGAATGTTAAACGTTTTAACAAAGGACATGATACCATATAACAATATGGATGCCAATTCAGATGGGGCTACTCACACCGGAATTTTTCTTCTTCTGCATTTTATGGAACATGTATTTTTTCCTGCTGTGGGAGCATGCACATGTGTAGCAAATCATGACACGGCAGGAAGGTGGTCAGGAAGATAAAACCCCACCAGACATGCTCTGGCAATAATTCCGTCATATTCTTTTTGTGAAGATCGAGCATTTATATAGTCCAAAGGTCCGTTTGACTTTATTATTAGCTGCTTACTGTACCAGCTAGACAGGAATTCCTTTTGCGGGACACTAGATCTGATTAAAATAGTTCCGTTTAATTCAATAAATAAGCTCATCCTCTGCACACACTCACACAGATACTGTACACACACACATAACACTGCCATCAGACACATACATGAGTATAAAAAAGCTTCACCAGTATTGGTTGTCCATGTCTTCCATTCATATTTTCATAGAATTTGAAAGTTATGTCCATTTAAAAAAAGTTACCAAAGTGTCCGTTGCTCTAGGAGGCCATGAGATTGCAACGTCAAAGCTCTTCAGCCGGCCGGAGTTCGTGCACGGCTAAAGGAGCACAGAAACGCTGTATTATCATTGCAGGTCAGTTTTTCTGTGCTTGTGCAGGATGGAGACAACATGACAAGAAAAATGGGGATTTGAACTCCCAGCTCTCATCAATGTTGTCCTCCCTTTTTGTTGTGACCCCAAACACTGTCAGTACTCGCTGGCCTCTTTGAGTTCTACCTGAAACACTTGTTCGGGGGGGTTATCTGAACAGTCCAGCCCGTTATTGGGCGGCCTTACCGAGTGAAACCGACTCCAGTCCCCCTTGCACAGGATCCAGGGCAGTACGTCCACCTTGTAATGCAGCTCCGGCGAGAACTCCGTGCTGATCAAATTCGGCGCTCCCGCTCCTTTCCCTCGCGTTATCAGCCTCATCTGGTCGTCGTAGCAGCAGTGCTGCGCCGCCAACGTCGTGCTGTCGTACGACAGCATCGAGCGGGTGCAGAATCTGGCCGAAGGTTTGTAGATGTCCAGCCGTTCTTTAGGTCCGCTCGCGTCCCTCCAGCGATAAGTCTTGCGAAGTTTGCCGTCGTGGATGTTGACGGCGCTGTAGACGGCCTCGGAGGGGTAGGAGCACGGGCAGCTGGGGAGCTCTGTGAGCACCTGGTGCAGGTACTTCTGGAGGAAGTCATTCTTGCAGCTCAGCCACTTCTCACAGCTGTCTACGTCTAGTTTGGGGGGGGGGGGAGATTGGAAAAAGTTAGAATTAATCACAGAACAGATCTGTACTGTTAAAACAAGGCAAACGTGAGCATGGCTCACATACGCTCACTGCTTGACCCCCACTAAAGTAGGGCAAAAGGTTGCCCTTTTGGAACTAATGGAACAAGTTCTACTCAAGAAACGAAATTGAAGTAAAAAAAACCTCACATTTATTTGCTAAAATTTCAAAAAGTTTGGGCACCGTGGACTTCTAACCCCCAAAAGGCACAACAAAACCACACTGTCAATCATCATACCAAATTTGAAGTTCCTAAGTTAAATAGTTTCCGAGTTCTGCTCCGGAAACGAAACGGATGGACAGACGGACGGACATGCGAAGCGCTACATACCCCCGACTACGTTTTCGCAGTGGTGTAACTACACAACTTGCTGTTTTGTAATCGGGAGTCTTGAAGTCGTTGTGGTTTTCACACTACATGACTGACTGGCGACAGGAGGTCACACACTACAAGATCTTTCACCAGGAGGAATCCCCGATGTAGGTTTTGTCACAAAAACACACGCGAGAAGTGACGGGCGAAGTCATGCTTGTTGATGTTGTCATTGGTTCCCATGTTCACACGATAACCTGTTTCCACACGTCTGTACTATTTATTTCCTCGAGGTGCAACAACAACTTTGCTCTATGTTGCAAATGCATCACATAAAGTAGGTTCCTATTTTTACAGACGACCCTCCGCCAGGTTTCCCATCAACCCGTGTCTTGCGCTCTCATTGGCTGTAGCTCCCCGACAGACTCCTGAGTCAATGCAGATTTACCTCTGATCCGGGGCTTTTGTCTGGGAGCTCCAAAAACTGACAGCGAGTGGAAATGGATATTAATATTCAATAACATTGCAAATTCCCCCTGCTGTGGGACTCATAAAGGATCATCTCTTCTTTTCTTAACATGATTTAAATTAGTTTCTGTTTATCACTATGAAACATTTCTGGAGTATTTAGGTTGAAAAGTTTTAGAATACAAATAGTTCCAACGGCATCGAAGAGTACAAATGGTAGTAATCATATGTTTAATCGGTGTTACGATTATTAGGGGGCCCTTGGAAAATGTTCTCCCCTGTAAGGGGTCCTTGGCCCCCAAAGAGTTTGAGAACCCCTGAACTATAGTAACCTGGTTATGGGTCATCCATACACTGCCTCCCTTCCTCTTCCTCTTCCTCTCCTCAGGTCTCATGCATTAGCTCTCACTGTGTAGTTGCTCTGGCTGCTTCCACATGCAGTATGTTGATGTTGAAGTTTGCCTTTCTAAAATCAGAGTCGACGCACGGGACGGCACGGAGGAGGGAGGTGAGAACGAAGGCGCTGTAATTTATCGACACAACGTTCACATCCTGCAAAAAAGCAGTAGAAATATACATCGCCGATGAGAGCGGATCTTCTACCAGTCGTTCTGCTCGTTGACTAATGCGCAATGTTACGCACCGATAAAACCATGTTCAGTTTTCTGAATCTGCTCTTTTGATTGTCAGAATATGATTTTACAGGGCAAACATTGCCAGAAGAATTAAATGTTAAAACCTTATCTATAATATTAATGGTCCAAAATGATGTAAAATTGCATAGTTTTAAGTCAAAAACCTTAACATTTTCTTGGGGGAGAACATCCCCCCCCCCCACACACACACACACACCTATAAGCCCTCTGAAAATCCCGTTCAATAACTATGAAATATAAATGATCCTGGTCGTACAAATTAAAGAAAAAAAACATGAATGTCGCTCAGCATTTAGTATGACATCATTATATAGACTGACTTTCACTCAGCACCCCCAGCGTCGCTGGTCAGAGACACTTCTGTTTGGAGAATGGACGCTTAAGGTCGGGGAATAGATACAATGCACTAAAGGGACACCAAAAATGTAATAGAAATATATGTATGTATATAGTATACGCATATCATTGTCTTCATCCTACACCTGAGGATGTTTTATGAAAAACATTTCAGTCAGGGGCCTGGATATTTGAGCTGCTTTGAATTTACTGATTGGGGAAAGAGAGAGAAAGCAAGTTCAATAGGCTTAAACATTTGTCCTGAAGCAATGATCACTCTCCTCAATGAAAAGAAAGAGAAGGGAAGGGCCTCATTAGTCCCTTTAGGGTAGAGAACTGGCAGGGAATGAAGCATGGCGTTAATTCAGAACTGAGGTTGCACTCCACTGCTACATCCATGCTTCACCAGCTGACTGGTATAACATCCAGTCATATTTGTACGAGGCTCATGCCAACAGTTCTACGTTTACAGTCCAAAAAAGATCAATGCCAGTTCTAAAACATGAAAGGGTGATTGGGAGAGGGGGCTTCGAAGAAAAACAAGTAGAAAAATGTGTTTGGTCACGGTCAGATTAAAAGCTATACTCTCTATAGTCGCTTCCTATAGTGGATGTCGGGTTGAGAGGAGGGAATGTCAGACACTGGATCATGTTCTCCTATCCTGCTGTATCCTTTGTTATGTTTGCAGAGTGAAGAGAACTATCATGTTCTCTGGCCGGTGCTCAGCAGCAGGAGAGCAATAAAATGGAAACTAAAAGGCAATTCAAACATTTCTGGGAGGCAGAGTCGGTGTTTCATCGTGTCTTTGACAGACGCAGCGGAGCGGCTCTCAACACGCTGGGAAGGGAGATTTCTAAATATCAAAACCAGGCGCTCCCGGTGTGATTGAGTGAGTTTGTTACCCACCGCTGAATGGAACATCGTGTTACAGGCCAACACCCGTTGAAAGCATGGAGTGTTACCTGTTGACTATTGTGTGGATGCACTATATGCACCGAGGCCCTCTATACATACTTGTGTCCAGGGAGTCGGTGCCGTTGGTCGTCTGGATGGGCATCAGTTCAGTCGCTGAGATCAAAGTGTCTACATGGCAGAGGGTAAAAGACGTGTCTTAAGGTGGTGACAAACATGAACACACAATACTGCTATGTTATGTACACATTAATGAACAAAACAGGAATACTAAAAACACTATTAACCTCTGGGTGTATCAGTTTTTTAGGTTTGGTCTTCTGCACTAAACTGTCCGTGCTTTAAATGTGGGTGGATACCAAATGTGGACACTCAATTGTCAATAAGAAGGAAAGATGGAACCTTATTTCTGTCATTTTAGGGTTTCATTATAGTTGTCAAAGTTGGAAAACAAACTTAAGATGCTGGTGTGGACAGAGCCTGAGTTAAGAACGCCTGTTGTTATATGATTTTATCTTCTGTGGAACTGCAGGACGGAGACCAGAACAAATTCCCCCAGTGGGGATATTAAAGTATATTTAATTTTTTATCTTATCTTGTGTCTGTTTTTGAATCATAGTTGTGTTTACATTCAAAGTTTCTCAGCAAATCACATTCTATGTATCCTGTTTGTGTGACATGTGACATCACCACGTGAGGCGAGGTGTTTCAGTGTTTCTGTGGGGGAGAGGAACTCCCACTTTAGATGCACAATAAACTATATAACACACTAAAGGAAAGGGGGAAAAGCACAAAAGCATAAAGTTAACTCCCTGCTGGGCCTAAATGTCGAGAAATGATGAATTTCTAAGATGTTTATAAACTAAAATGGGTTATAGAGAACTCCTTTAAGGAATAACTCAGTGCGTAGGATGTGTGTGTGTGTGAGAGAGAGAGAGAGACAGAAAGAGAGACAGAGAGCAATCATAAATACAACTCATAATGAGAGCCAATCTGCACCACCCGACCCGCAAAAATATGTGTTAATCAACCACCTGTACCCGACCCAATCTGCACACCACCAACTTTATGCATCAGAGTCCAAGGGGCTGATCCTGCTGCTGCAGGGATCTTCACCATCCTTCACATCTTAACAGTGAA
>CAKALU010006591.1:0-18870 GCA_916700995.1 Hozukius guyotensis | reverse complement strand
GAACGTAGATGGACTGGTAAATCGAGAGCTTTGCCTTCCGGCTCAGCTCCCTCTTCACCACAATGGTCTGGTACAGCACCCGCATAACTGCTGACACCGTGAATGAGACTCCCAAGATACTTGAACTCCCTCGCTTGGGGCAAAGACTCACTCCCAACTCGGAGGGCGCAGTCCACCGTTTTCCGAACAAAGAATCATGGCCTCAGACTATTCCTTTTTTGCGCCAGGGAAACAAAGACATCTTCATTATAAAAGAAATAACTGAGCTGTTTTAAAGTCATTCAGCATTTCATTACATTGTCTTTGAATGAGCACAAATCATACAAATTTATGAAACAACCTTTAATATAACCTTCTTTCACATGACAAATTTCATTTTTTAATTTTAATAACTAACACAATATTTAGCCAACGCAAAATTGATGCAACAACAAATCCCTTTCCCCCGCTGCTGAAAAGTATCCCAGAAGAAACACTGCAGTCTCGCACAGTTTTAGGCAGCTTGGATGAAGCCGTGAACCACAGTGCATAAAGATTTTAGTATTTTTCTCATCATCATCATTCACATCTCAAACCGACTAAAGGCTGAACCTCCACAAAGCAGAACAGTTCAGAGTTTAAATATCTGCAATAAAAAAAGGAAACATCACTGCAAACTTAGCATCTACAGGAGACCGTATCACAATATTTCAGTTACTGATTACTTTTCCCTCTATTAGCGGTCTGTTTCACTCTGTCCCTTTTTTGATTTGTCAGAGGCAGAAGCCCTTGGAGTCAATCGTACCCGACTATCAGGATACGGAGGACCCGGAGTACGAGGACTTCAGGACCGAGGCCACACAACAGAGGACCCTCCAGCTCGAGTGTTTCTCCAAGGCTGCTGAGGCCCACAAGCAAGGACGCAAAGAAGTGGCCTCATTTTACGCACAGCAGGTGAGGAGCTTAATGTTTTGAAGGCGCAGCTCTTCTTTTATTAATAAATTAATCTCCACTCACAGTAAATTTATTTGCATCACCTCTTGTTGTAGGGACACCTGCATGGCCAGCGAATGCGTGAGGCCAATCACCGTGCAGCAGTTCAGATTTTTGAGAGGGTCAACGCATCGCTGCTGCCCAACAACGTCCTGGACCTCCATGGGCTGCATGTAACAGAGGCCCTGGAGCATCTGGGCCAGGTTTTACAGGACAAAACCACAGGTAATGAACAAATATACTGCACTGTATACTCTCAGTAGAGTACACAGGGAGGATGAGAGGGAAAATGTTGGCATCTTTATGTTAAGGCCAAGACACACCAAACCAACATCAAAGAACTGGCGGCGACGAATGTCGACTGTTGCTCGCCTTTCCTTGCCTGTGTCTTGGCCAAAAAGTTGCACTCGAACACACCGCAAAGACTACAGCCAACGGCCAACTACCACGTACGTTCTGCACCTGCGTGAGAGAAAATACCTGTCCCTACCAGCAGGCGGCGGTAGTCCGTATTTGTCATTCAAAAAGGGAATCCGGTAGACCAAGGATGGCGTATATACAGTACAAGCCGTTGTTATGATACGTACATGAAACAAAGCGGCGTTTGCCGACCATTTTACACCACTCTCACTCACAACTTAGCTTCATTCCAGATGGCCATGTTGCTGTGAAAATATCCGTGTATTGGAATGATCAGATGAGATGAAGATGAAAAATGAGAAGAGCCTTTTGTGTTTGCCCTCTTGACTTTACTCGTTGGCTTGCTTTCCTCTCGGGATGTGACGGTTTGGAAATTTCCTCACCGGTTAATAAAACCGTGACAACCAATTACACCGGACATTTTACAAGAAAAGATGACGGTCAATATGTGTAGTGGGTTTACTTTGATCTTTAACGTCGGGTGGCTGTGTGTCTGGCCTCTCCGGTCCAGCTTTTGCTGCGGGGCCGCAGGTTTCCACCCTGCCCCTACACCGACTGTGACCGCTCCATCCTCCTAACGGCGATTACCTCATTAACGTTATGGTTCCCTTATAGCATTGGGTTTAAATCTGAAATATTGCCAAATAGGCGCTTATGCTTTTCGCTTCGCATTGTCTTGTCTGTCAACTCTCTCTCGTCCTGTGTGGGTGAAATCTGACTTCTGCTACTCTGAGCTGAGACTCCGTATGGAGCAGATGCATTCACTGTCAGTTTGAAGTGTCCGTCGTCCGACTATCTATTGATAACACGGCGCTGATACGCCGAAATGAACTAAATGGTTTACTGTAAAAAAAAAAAGAAGCAAAACAACGGTGGGGGCGGTGGGTACCTAATGTAATCAGTGAGTGATTTATCTTACCGACGGGCTCCACCACCGATTCAACATGCTGAATCAGCCAAAAAGCCTCAGACACAGGCAGACTAGTGCCACCGGTGCGGGACACACTGCTAAAACTAGGCCAACAGATGCTCACCGACGGCCCGAAATTGGC
Source organism: Hozukius guyotensis (assembly GCA_916700995.1). NCBI lineage: Eukaryota > Metazoa > Chordata > Actinopteri > Perciformes > Sebastidae > Hozukius > Hozukius guyotensis. The sequence continues at coordinate 16,426 of CAKALU010006591.1, read as the reverse complement.
CGACGGTGGTGTGTTAGGGCCTTTATACTACAAATCTACATTCTAGATCAGCATCTCACACTGTGTCAAGAACAGGTACCCTCAATATATTTATATTTCAATTTATAGGTATGGGTATGAGTAAAATGAATTGGATGCATGTGGGCTACAGGAGAAAGGACATTTAAAAAAAATGAAGGAAATAATGTTCTGTGTAGATGGGGATAGTGGGGCTGAGGGATGATTAGGACTTGATTGCGCGTTGTGCACTATACAAAGTTCTTGTGTATGCCTTGGTGACCTGGTGACAAATATTCTTAAAGGGGAAAAAGTGTGTGCATGCTGCTTCTTTTAACTGTGTTTGTGTTTTGTTCATCTTTGGCCTCTTTCTGTATAGACTGTGAGCAGGGTCTGTGTCGACCTCAGCTCACTGTCATCACAGGAAGAGGGAACCACAGCCAGGGGGGCGTGGCCCGCATCCGCCCCGCCGTTATAGACTACCTCACCAACAAACACTACAGGTATGCACACACACACACACACACACACACACACACACACACACACACACACACACACACACACACACAAGCAACAAGCACATCATGTTCATCGTCACCCACCTTTTCTCCTATCTCTTTATCTCTCAGGTTCACTGAGCCACAGCCGGGTCTCGTGTATGTCTCTTTGAAGTGAGAAGAACCGGGTTTATTGGATTCAAGCTAAAGCTGCTATGGAGGACAACACACACACACACACACACACACACACACACACACACACACACACACACACACTCTCTACTCTCTACTTCTACAACGCCACACACACACACACACAGTATATACAGGATGGTACATCCCCTCGTTTCTTACTTCTGTCAGTTAGTTTTGACTTTTTTCCCCCCAATCACCGTCTCTCTCTTTTTCTCCATCAGTTATATACCTACCAGAAATTTAAATTAATCTTAATCTTGGTTAAACTGAGGTTAATTTAGTTAAAATCATAATATTAATTTAGATCTTAATAAGAATATTTTTCTTTGTTTTTATGAAAGAAAACTGCAGAGGCGTGAAACACAAAAAAGTATTTTTATGCAGCTGTAAAGCTAGAATGTATGTACATTTTAAATTTAATAATGTTTTTTATCGTGTGGCGTATTTTGCTTTACATTTATCTTTATGCCTTTTAAAGAGTATGAAAAATCCCTGTGTCTTGAAGGCTTAATGTTGAAATAAGGTGTTATTTAATCTCTTACATTTACTAATCTGGAATCAAGTTTGAGACACACTGAGGATTTAATGAAACTTTAATTGAATCATTGTTGCATGCTGACTGCTTCGAGGTTGCTCTCTAGGAATTTAAGTGATATGGCATCCTTTTTTGAGATGCTATTGAAGCATTTTATTTGATGCCAATTCTAGATTTAATGCATGCCAGAAGTTATCACAAAACCAAATGCTGAGTAGGAAGAGAGTTTTCTCTCTTGGTTGTAGTGTTACAGTGCGTTGTGCTCACCAGGAGGTGAAACTAAAAACAAATAGGTTGAACATCCTCCTCTGTGAGTTCTGCAGCAATCGGTCTCCTTTGTCTTAGCAGCAACATACTGCAACTGTTCATTTACTTAAGGCCAAGCTTAGCTGTTAATATATTGCTATTCAAACCCAGGTTAAGTTCCAGTCTTAGGTTTTCTCTTTCGAGGCCAGTCAGTTGTTTCCGGCCTGTTCCTGGTAGCCTTTTAAACCCGTGGTGCCAAATGTTGTAGCAGTTGTATTCCTCAGGTTGCTACACTATTTTTGTAGGTTCGAAATAGCTTCTGTTTTTCTATGTGTGATATTTTTCCTGAAGGTGCAACAACAATGTTGACCAATTTTACGGATTGTACATAATGTTGTGAACACATGAATTATAAAGAGAAAATTGTATTTTTTTATTCATTTGTTCAACTGTTTTACAGAGAATATTGTATTGTGGAATAAACTCCTATTTGTTTACAGTTTAAGACTTGTGTATGTATGGGTTTACATCATAGACTGTATATAAGAAGTGGACGTAGTCACCGTGACGTCACCCATTGGCTTGTGGACTACGGTTTTGAAGCCTCGAGTTCGGCATTTTGTCTGTCGCCATCTTGGTTATGTGCAACCAGAAGTGACACGAGAGGGAGGAGCTAAGGACAACGGAACACTGAATAAGACATTTTTAGGCGACCAAAAAGGTTATGATTAACTTTCATGAACTGAAAACACACTGTGAAAGGGTTAAAGTTGTAAGACGAAAACACGGACAACTCCCAGACCGGACTATGCTGTAGTAGCAAACTGTCAATCACAAGGTAGCCACGCCCTAAAGCATACACTGCTTTATTGTCTAATTGACTTTAAATGGGACCATAATTTACTAAATGAACATCATGCTGTAGTGAAGAAGACTTGAAACTAGCGATTGAGACCATAAACTCATGTTTACAATGTATACTGAGGTAATAAATCAAGTGAGAAGTAGGGTCATTTTCTCATAGTCTTCTATACAATCAGACTCCTTTTTGCAACCAGAGGAGTCGCCCCCTGCTGGCTATTAGAAAGAATGCAAGTTTAAGGCACTTCCTCATTGACTTCCCTTCTCAGACCCGAAGGTTGTCCACTGGTTTACATCAATGGATGTGCATCATAGTGGAAAACATAAGCCTATGTTACTGCTGTTTTAAAAGAAAAAAAAACATCATAAAACACGGATAATCCATTGTAGTCATTTCATATTAGTCTGTATATCAAAAAACCTGATGTTTTGTGAGTGATATCACGTATATTGTGCCTTTTTAAAGTGGCAATGATGCTGATAAAGAGGGACAGTATCATTTTGCCATTTACAATGATGCTTTCTACAAGTCAATACAAAGAGATCATGTAGTGTACTACAAGTGATAACTACTGTTTCATAGCTTTACCAACATGTACAGAATTGACAATTTCTGTATTAAGCCGGATTTAAAAACAATGATCTCTCACTGGGACAAAAATCTGACATCCCATTGGCAGATTTAAAAAAACAAACATTTTTTAGACGATAGAGGTTTGGGAACCCCTGGGAAAGACTTTAGATATAGAGATGATTAAATCCATGTACCAGGGAGGGTAGAAACATGAATTAAGGCACATTTCAAAATCATGAGATCATGAGCTAAATTAAAATGCAAGGGGATTTATTGGCGTGACCATATCCACATTAACTCACAATATTTTTGGAACATTGCTAATGGGAAAAAGTAAGAGAGCGAGAGCAATACGCTACCGGTATGTAAAAGAGTGTTTAAAAGAGTACTCCACCGACTTAGCATTGCATTGTTATAACATTGTTGGACTCACGATGGATAGTTTAAAGGTACAGAGTGTAGCATTTGGCAGCATCTAGTGGTGTAGTTGCAGATTACAACCAACTGAGCCTCCATTTCCAAGGCTGCAATAACGTGAGCCGCTGAGTGCCAAACCGTGGTAACGCCTCCCTCAGAGGCCATCCTTACCATAATATCACTACTTTAGGAGCATCAAAAGTCAGACGGCAGCTGGCGGTACCAGGATTTTGCACTCCGCAGCTCACGTTACTGCAGTTTCACAACCGTGTCAGAGAACTACTGTGGCCTTCGGGTAACGCAAAAACGTGAAAGGCTGTCGCTAGAACCAGTGTTTAGTTTGTCCATTCTGGGCTACTGTAGAAACATGGCGAACTCCGTGAAGAGGACCCGCTCCCTGTGTAGATATGAAGGGCTCACTCTAAGCTAACAAAAACACAACGATTCTTAGTTTCATGTGATTATACACTACTGAAAACATAGTTATGAATATTATATTCCATTTCTGCAGATAGATCCCCAGAAATGTTACACACCGGTCCTTTAAAAACTATGATCTTGTTCACTGCAGCAGAACCAGAGATACATTTTTTTCATTCCACACATTCTTCTTCCTTGTCAAAACCTGGTGCCTACATTAACCACAACGCAATGCAGATTCGGGTGTGTTATACTAGTAGTGGCTAATGTAGCCTCGAGCTGCTATCCTCAATCAGAGATGAGGAGCTGGCTACAGAGGTCTGGTGAGCTCACTTCTTTCTAACTACACCAACAGATTTTTGTTTTATTTTCAAACTTGTAGTCTTCAGACACAACTGATGCTGACTCAAGTGACATCACTTGAGGCAATTTATCAGATTTCGTGGCCATAAAATGCTTTATGCAACTTTTTTTTAACACATACTGTAGTTTTACTCCCCAACACCTGTAAACAGACTTCCCTCTTCTACAATTCAATAAAAGATACAGAGCGTCATATCTTGAGTTATAGGGGGTTCTCTTTTGATTAAGTAGTCTACAAGTTCTTTATAAAATACCTTATTTTGTTAGTGCCAGATGTGAGCTCTGCTGCTTGGTGAAATGCCAGCTAAAATGGTAGAAAAGACAATAGAAAAAAACCCATATTTTAACACAGCTGCTGTGGGGGAGGCGAGCTGAAGATTGAGTCATACCACCACACTCTGACTAGCGGATGTGTTTTACTTTTCTTTTCTCTCCGACCGTCTCACTTCCCTCCTCTTCTTCACTACTAACCTCAGCATTGTTAGGCAGGTGCCAAAATATTTCATCTGTCTGTTTTGTTTGTAATTAATACAGACTTCAGCAAAGGTGTTTTGTATCCCGATGTGCAGATTATAATTAATAACAAACTGTTTCTGGAGTTTAAATGCTTTTTATTTTTTGGTACGTGCTGTGAAGTCTTCAAAGGCGGCAGCCAGCATCCGCCCGTTAAAGATCGAGAAGACTGACAAGAAAGGTAATCATCTTTTTCTTTGTCTGAATACAACAATGTATTGCTGAGTTTACTATTCTGTATTATACCATTATATTACTATTCTATTATATTTCTTTTTGGAAATTCAATTAACGTTAAGACTCCATGATGTGGGCAAAAACCTAAACTTGTTTCAACATTATAACACAAATGAGATCTTCAGGGTGTATTTTTACTCTCTCATTAGAACAAAAAGATAATTATGAATGTTGTTAAGTAACATTTTATTGTATGTAAATGAAAGGAAAAGCACGTTACATGAAATAAAAAGAGTTAAATGAGCTTAATCAGTTGCACTGAGGGTTTGAGCCTTGTATTATGACTTTATTTATTCATTTATTATTTATTGCTTAGTACAGTAAGACTGAGTGATTTCTTCTTGAGAGATGATTTAGAAAGTTGAATTGTGGAAAAAAACACTGCTTAAAGTGTCCCATGAACGTTATGGAGGTCTTTCCATCTGTGTGTATGTGTCATGGCAGGTGGTTTTGAGGTTATGACTTCTGCTACTTTAATACAATTGTCAAACTGTTAGTTTAAAAGTCATAAAATACTCCCAGCAGACTTTGTTGATCACAATAAAAAGAAACACCAAAATGTAGATCTATCACTATATCACACAATAACACAGCGACATCCTCTTCCATTATTAGATTATTGCAAACAGCTGAATCAGGACTGGTTATTAGAAGATACATTACAGTAATTGGAGACAGACGGGTCCTTATGTATGAGCTTCATAACACAAACATGGATATGTTGTTAATGAGCCCCAGTTAAAGTGTTCAGGATCAAGCTGTGAATTCTGGGTCACACCCAACCACACAAATCTTTACTTCCGTATTTAATCAGTACTTTGTTACACATGTAATGTTTTCCTTTCACAGTAAATATAAAATATGTCTGTTACAAAAACAAAAGTTGATGCCATCTGCCACATGCAGCACTCTAGCAGTTGACTATATTGTTTAACAGATATTTCTTATTCGTCATCCAAAACGTATATTGTATTAAGAGCCAATGTCGCTGCTGTCATTTTCTACAGTAGGCTGCATGTCAACTGTCTGGAGAAACATGGTTTCAGTTAAATGAGTGAGAGTTGAGAGTTTCTGTCTTTTTTAAAGTAAGACGACAAATTGCTTACAGATACCTCATGTTTGTAACATATCATCTCTCTTCCTCAGTAGATTTCCCTCCTGAACTCTGAGAGGTTCGATCTGTTTGGACAGAATGACGTCCGTCATTGGAGAGAAGGACCAACATCTTACCACGCTGCAGAGACCTGGCAGAAGTGAGGAGAGCAGAGGGGGCCTAAACAACTAAGACGTTATGTGAAGCGTGTATAAAGCTCCCTGTTGGAGAACGGCAGACTGTACTTAGCTACTCCGTAAAAGAAACATTTAAGGACTCTGAAAGAGAGGCGTTATAGGTCAGTTCAACAAGCTGAATGACCGCTGAAATCTCCGGGATTGGAGGGCTACAAATCACCTGCTATGAAAACTACCACCTGAACACGGAAGTACAGCACACACAGATTAGTGATCGCCACCTTTGACTACCTCGTGAACCCTGTGCCTCTCCGGATCGACAAATTACCCCTGAGACTTTTTCCACAGAACCACAAACATCTAGAGGAGTGAGAATGTCAACCATGAACGGCGTTGAAGAGATGTCGTTGAAGTGTGTCCTGGTCGGGGACAGTGCCGTGGGCAAGACGGCGCTGCTGGTCCGCTTCACCTCAGAGACCTTCCCGGACAGCTACAAGCCCACGGTGTTTGAGAACACGGGGGTGGAGGTGTACATGGACGGGGTTCAGATCAGCCTGGGGCTGTGGGACACAGCGGGCAATGACAACTTTAAACAAATCCGACCGAGATCCTACCAGCAGGCCGACGTCGTCCTCATCTGCTACTCTGTGGCCAACCCTAACTCGCTGCACAACGTGCAGCACAAGTGGATCGCTGAGGTTCGAGAGAACTTGCCCAGGGTGCCAGTGCTGGTTGTGGCCACCCAGACAGATCTGCGGGAGGTGGGGGCGCATCGGGGCAGCTGCATCTCAGCAGCGGACGGGAGACGCGTGGCTCATGACATCAATGCTAAAGGCTACCTGGAGTGCTCCTCCTTAAGCAACCGTGGCGTGCAACAGGTGTTTGAGCATGCAGTGCGGGCGGCCGTAAACCAGACCAGGAAACAGAACAGGCGACGGATGTTCAGCTTAAATCAGTGCAGGGTCTTTTGACCTTTGACCTTGACTTGGTGGGCACCTGAACCTTCATGAGATGACTTTTTTAATAATGCGTCTTAGCGTGCTGTTCAAACTCAGCGAGGGCCTGTAGAGGTACAAGAACCCAGAGCTGTATTTGTCTTATATAGCGGTACGTAGGGTTCTTCTTCACTAACGGGGTGTGCTGCCCCCCCTCCCCAAAAAAGAGTCCCCTAAACTCGAACTATATTTAAAATGAGAATACTTTGATTTAGTCACGCAGGTGGAACTTTTTTACTACTTTTGTGTGATCCAGGGAGAGATGTGAAGAAAAGATTCCTCTGATCTGTTTGTGAAGTGAACCACAGCACATCACATGGAGGTATTTCAAACGGGGCATCAGAGAAGTTTTTGCGTTTCATAAATACTCCATTTAGAACTTTTGCTGTGAAACGCTTACTTCAATTAAAACTTTAATATTGAAACAGCATGTCGTTTCCCAAAGAGGACAGCATTTTAATATCCGAGTTTGTGGTTGAATCAGCAAATTATCTTTTGAAATGTAAAATAAATACGTGCCTTTACTGCCACAAATAAAACGGAGCATTTACAAATTTGTCAAAATCAAACAAGGAAAAGTCTATTGTTATGCTCCTAAAATGTAATTAATATGAAATGAGTAAATAATGGTGAGTGCATGTTGGCATCAATGACTTAAACTCTTCAGGATAAGATATGCGTGTGTCAGCTCAGGGAGCCAAATGGGTTAATGTTAACTGCATAGGGCTCTACATATAGCATATTCTCTATTATTTCTCCAGAGAGGATAACATTTCATTAGACGTGACCATGAAATAAATGTCAATAGGTCGAAGCAGGCTGTATGTTTCTCTATGTTATACGTGCATTGTATATCTGTCAAATCTATTTAAAAGATACCTGTGTTTGTATTGTTTGAAATGTTTACTCAGACATCAGTTGCATTGAAATGAAATTTGACTAATGCATGACAGTCAACACATATCATAATAAAAAAAAAAATACCTTAAAACATTTATAAAACATTTGTATGATGTAATTGAGAAGTTTATTTTATATTAGTAGAGGTTCCAAATATGTAAAAAAAATTCAACAATATAGTAAAGGGACATTATTTGAAATTTTGTCATTTTATTGAAACCATTGTGGATTTTTTGTGAATTGTTTTTTTTATTTAACTGCATACCTCCTTTTAGAGAATATAAGAAAAATATTAAGACATGACCTGCTACCTGTGTGTCTTGCAAACGGCCCCATTGTCCATAAATTAAAACTAAGGATTCAACCCGTTGACACAGTATTGTTTTATTTATATCTGTACAGTTTTACCCATAGCGAATAAAAGAAAGAAAAAAATCCCGTCATTTTCCCCAGTAATGGCTGTGTTATTATCTCCTCTTGGTATGTCTTCCTATCTTTTTGAGGTAGTTTGCATTGGATTTGAATATAAGCGTGCATTCATTATGAAAGCAGCCTTTTCTGCCTTACTTGATTTACACTTTGTCTGAACCCAGATAAACTCTATAAGAATCATATAAGCGGTATAATTTATACACTTTGTATGTGAACATCCGGTCTATTTTGTATGTGCTGGCTTATGGCAACTTCGAAACAGATTTCATAGAGTATTATTATACTGTGTCTGATTTACATACTTATCCCATGTTTTGTATATCACATATATCTAATATCGAAAATTATACAGTATGAAATATAACCTAGCATTGGCTTGTATTAGAATACACATTATATTAATTGGTGGCCCGTGGGTTGAATCCGGCCCTTTAACAACCTCAAACCGGCCTTTTGATCATTTATAAATATGAAAAAAGTATTTAAAAAAAATATTATTAAGTTAAGAGTTAATTCCCGTTCATCAACATTAACACTCACTTGACGCTGTTACGGACTGTTAAAAAGCAACGTCATTGTGTTTTTATTTATATAACCTGCTAACATACTTGGTATATGGGTGTTTACATTGTTAGATTATCAGAAGATCATCATTGTATTAGTAGGCTAAGTAGCCTATTCCTTAGTTTTGTCTTGTTAAGCACAGAAATACACATTTTGATAAAAGGTTTAACCCAGGCTGTTTAAGCAGAGGGAATTTAGGAGAGTCAAACTGCATTACAAACATGTTAAATGCAACATTGTTTTTATTAAAACAATAATCTACTAAGAATAACAAGGTGTATTGTTTTCATATTTAAATTGTTAGCTTTGCAGATCAGACAGAAAATGTAAATGTCCGGCCCCTTGGCACTTCACTGTTTTTCAAATCTGTAAAACTGAATATGCCTGTATTAGATGTTCATATACAAATAATTTAATTTGTACATTTTTACAACGCAGGATCCTAAATTGTGATTCTTTTGGGGGGGAGGTGACTTTGACTTTGACCAGATTATCAAAAGCTATTTCTTGAATAACGAGTAGGTCAAATTATTTTGTTTACAAAGCGCTCAAATGCTGTCAGACATACTGCATGTGCTGTGTGTCTGTAATACAGTATTCATAAATGCTTACCAAGAGTAAGAGTAATTCATTAATAAATATAATTATCTCAGTGAAAAAGTGACAAAGATTGAGAGACACAGCCGCCTAGCCATTGAGAAAAACACATAGCTAGTGTAACAGCTAACATACGTACACACACACACACACACACACACACACACACACACACACACACACACACACACAAAATAAAAGAGATAGAGATGTAAGGTGATCACACATGTGACTTTAAATCTTTGTGTCTATCCTAGTTTAGTTTTATTTATGGTCCATCCTTAGATCCTAATACACACCAGTACAGTCTTATATATAACAGTAAGTACATACAGAATAGATTTTAAATGTGACACGTGAGTCTCGGTGGGGTTTGAATATGCACGTCAGAGGATGACATGAGGAAATGAAGGCCGTGTTAAAAGATGTATTGTAGCTGAATGATAATAGACGACCAGGAGCAGCAAACAACCAGCAAAAAGCCCAGAAAAGCTTTTCCTCCCACCCTCACGCTTTTTTCCCGCACATTTCTTTGTCTTATGTGGTGTTCATAGCTGCTGAGGATGAGAGATACAATACGGGCTTTTCAAGGATACGCTGAAAAGCACTTAACCACATCCCAACGCACACGCACACACACACACACACACACACACACACACACACACACACACACACACACACACACACACACACACACAAACATTACGAAGTCAAACACACACACAGCGACTGTTACTTAGTTCTCACAAACGCTCACTCATTCAGTCTCTTATGCACACACTTGCACCTGTACTTAAACTTTACATTGACACTCATAATACAGAGTCATGTAGACAACATAATCTGTACAAGACAGACCACATGAGCATGGTATGGACTTTATGAAGGTCTCTCTTGCTAGACATATTAAAACTTGACAAAAATCCCCAAATTTCTCAGGGCTTACTGATGAATTGAATTGTATATAGGGCTGTCAAAGTTAACGCGATAATAACTCGTAATTCGTTTTAACACCACTAATTTCTTTAACGCAACTTGCGATTTTTAAAAACTGGCATGGCCATTTTCAAAGGGGTCCCTTGACCTCTGGGTACCCACAAGTCTCCCCTTTACAGACATGCCCACTTTATGATAATCTCATGCAGTTTGGGGTAAGTCAAAGTCAAGTCAGCACACTGACACACTGACAGCGGTTGGGCTTGAGTTTGCCATGTTATGATTTTTTTTATGCTAAATCCAGTACCTGTGAGGATTTCTGGACAATATTTGTCATTGTTTTGTTTTGTTCATTGATTTCCAATAATAAATATATACATACATTTGCATAAAGCAAGAATATTTGTCCACTCCCATGTTGATAAGAATATTAAATACTTGACAAATCTCCCCTTAAGGTACATTTTGAACAGATAAAAAATGTGCGATTAATTTGCGGTTAATCTCGATTAACTATGGACTATCATGCGATTAATCGCGATTAAATATTTTAATCGATTGGCAGCCCTAATTGTAAATAATAATCTAAAATAGTACTTACTATTTTACTATGTAAACCTCACATTATTATTGTCTTTTAGTTTCAAGTTTATTTGTCATATGCATTTAAAAGTACAGTGTACAGTGAAATGCAATGAAATACATTTTACCCTGGCTCTCTCTCAGCCCTTAAAATCTATAAATAGTAGAGTTAATAAATACTACAATAAATAAGACAATACCTGAGAATCATTTTTTTACAAATTGTTTCGGAAGGACACTGACTAAAGACTATCAAAAAGCTCTCTTGTTGAGTTTACTACATAGAATCTTATAATATAAATTAGTCATAATCAAATTTTAGTGTTCATTTAAATACTGTCTCCTTGTTGATAATTTTGGAGCTACAAGTGACAAAGAGAAACGCTCTGAGTTTAGCATGTTTGACAGCCTGCTGTGGCCAGATCTCTCATCTCTCATTGTGCTCTCTCTCTCCCACAACTACCACAATGATCCCTCGCTCGCTATCTCCCCCTTACACTCACACACACACACACACACACACACACACACACACACACACACACACACACACACACACACACAGTATACAGGGTATACAGAAGTGTACAGTGCAGTTTATTCTGACATACTATAACAAGCTAATTCTTATCAGCTAATTCTCAGTTACAGTGGTGTGGTGGAAGGTAACATTTACTCAACTACTGTACTTGTACTTGAGTATTTCCATTTTATGACTACGTTCCAGAGAAAAATATTGTTTTACCCCATTACATGTATTGGCTTACTTTAGTCACTTTGCAGATTAAGATTAATAATACAAAATATCGGGGGGATTCACAAGCTACCCGGCTGTATATTAAGTAATTAAAATTAGCCCCACCTTTACCAGCTGCAATATTAAAATTATGTACACATGAATGCATCGATAATTATGATCCAATAGTGGTTCCCAAACTTTTCTCACGTCAAGGACCCCTAAAACTGACACAAATTAGACCATGGACCCCCATTTGATAACATTTTGTCCCAGGGTTCACCATCTGATAGATTTTAGATGTTTTATTACAGAAAATGTATTAAACCCGTGACAAAAATAGTCTGTCATTGTGTTACTTATAGATGAATTATAGTGAAAATACACGATACCCTTTTTTGCTGGGGACCCCCTGGAACCCCCTCAAGGACCCCACTTTGAAATCCACTCATATACATTTATTTTCTGTAATAAGCCATTCTGCATAATGATTTGACTTTTGGTACTTTACATGTATTTAGATTTTACGTTTTTTTACTTTTGTACTTTTACTTAAGTAAAATTTTGAATGCAGGACTTTTACTTCGAGTAATAGAGTATTTCTACACTGTGGTATGTGAGGGATAATGTACAGTGAGCCGGTCATTGTTGTGAAAGAAACCCCGACAGGGCGATGCCGCACTCTCACGTCTCTCATTGCCCTGAAGGGGATTCTTTCACAACAATGACCCGCTAGCTGGACATTATTACACGGCTACTTCTAGATGTTGAGAAAATGGTTTACAAAAGTTGTGAATACTTGAATGTGAGACTTGGAGAGAAAGAGTGAATGTTTACCTTTCTTACTCACTTTTTAATGTAATATTCAGACCTTAAAGACTACCTCCAGAGAATGAACGGTGGATGTACTGTACTTTTTGACTAACTTACGCTTTGCTCATTAGTCCAGTAAAAAAATAAAAGTTTGATATTAAAGTTGCTAAATGTGAGATTGGGAGCATTTCTATTGCCTCCGCATGGCTCTCAACATGGTGACGGCTGAGCCGACGGCTCGCAGCTAACGGTGCTAACAGTGCAAACGACGGCAACAGTGCTGACAGAGCTAACAATGTTAACCTGTGCTTCGCGTCGGGTTGCCGCATCGCCCTGACGGGGTTTATTTCACAACAATGACCCGCTAGCTGTACATTATCCCACTTATTACACGGCTACTTACTTAAAAAATCAATAATTTGACACAAAAATGGTCCAGAGACTGACATCAGAACTGCGTCCATAGCAACGGTCTGTTATACATAGCAACGGTCTGCTATAAAGAATTAACAGACCGTAAAACGCCGTGATTGACCAATCAGAATCGAGTATTCAACAATGCCGTGTAATAACGCTACTTAAAAGATCTGAGTACTTCACCCACTACTCAGTTGTATGCAACCTGGTACTATGTGCCGTAAGGTAAAATACATTAGGCTTTAGCTATGCAGAGAATACTTGTTAGTATTAGTTCACAAGATTTGTTGACTATAAGAATATTTTATAATATCACCAGACTTAATAATGTCAACCCCACCCGTGTTGCTCACCCTGCTTAAGATTACTAAAGGACTGTATACCTAAACTTACTTCTACTACTACTAGACATTGCTGATTATTGTATACACACACACCTCCCCCACTCTGTCCCACGTTTACTGCAAGGACGCCGACGCACACTCACCCCTGATATACGCCACAACTATCATTCACACAAGCTCACTGTGCCTCTTCTTTTTGGACAGTGCATAAATATTGTTATACTTTTCAATGTTCAACACACAAACTGTCTCACACACACACCTACACACACGCATGCTCGCACACACACACATCAACGACACATATTTAACCCTACACAGAAATGATGATTAGAAATGATTTACAAAAGCTCTTCTTTGACTCTTAGTCACAATTAGTTTCTTGACACAATGACACTATTTCACACTTTCCTCCATTCAGACACACACACACACACACACACACACACACAGGAAACACCTGTCCTATGCGAGCTCAGTACCACAGAAACTAAGTGACACATTAACACATCACATGACGCTGCGCGGTGCTCTGCAGAATTACAGAGTAGAACAATGTCAGTAACATTTCTTACTGACGTTGTTTGATTTACTGTCAGCTACAACGACCTTATCTGCTTCTGTTGAAGGGGTTTAATCCAAGCACTGATTCAAAATAAATTCTGAGTAAAAGAACAAAGACAAGACTTTCGAAGAAGGGCATGATCGTTTGTCTTTCAGGTTTTTAGTAACAACTGCCTCGTAAGCAAAAATACAACATTTGTCCTTGGTGGTTCTCTTATTATAGATTCTTTAATATTGGAAATATAGTGATCGCACTAAAACAATCGAGTGATATGTCCACAGGTACACATATTTCAATATATAAAATTAATATATCTATATTAAACACAGTATATTCTAAAACCTGAACTAATGCGCTGCATATTTGGACATCTTAGAAAATATAAGATATAATAACATTCACTTGCACACATTTTGCACAAAAATGCAGATTCGATACATGTAAAGAGAGTTATAGGTTATATGACACATGCATGTAAGAGTTACCGTCTCATTTTGATAGATAATTTATTTAAACATTTTTTACGCCTCCGTGCCGGGGACAGCCGTGGCCAGAGGCATAATGTTTTCGGGTTGCCTGTACGTCTATTCACCTGAACGCGATATCTGAGTTTTGTTTTTTTACTTTACCAACATCTATCATTCTCCCTGCTAATCTTTTGTTCTCAGGAATCTTCTCTTTCCAGATGGAGAATTTGCAGATGCACATTTCTACATTTTCCTTCAATAATAACACTGGTTTTATTATTATTAGTATTTGTAGTAGTATAATTTAATTTAGTGTTGTTCTTGAGTACAGGACCATAATCTGACTTAGTTTTTTAATTCTTTCATAAAACAACATAACACATTTTCCAAACACACACACACACACACACGCACACACGCACACACGCACACACACACACACACTCACACTCAGATGCAGGAAAGAAAAGCAATTAAAACACATATTCAATCCAGCATGGGACCTGGACATGTGAAGACAAAACATGTTGAATAAAATAAAAAAAAAAGTATAAATAAATGAAACACAAACAAGGTTTTATGCATGAAATTGAAGGCATGATGCAGGATGAAAACATTCAAATTTCCATAGTGGTCCTTGTTGTCAACCCCCCCAGCCCCCCAATAAATCAATATGTTGAGATACTCTAAACCTTAAAGATGTCCCGAGTGCTGGCCAATATTACAATCAATTAGTTGGCCCCCGTTTCCGGTTACTGATCTCTTCCCCAGCCTACAGACACAGAGAGGATGAAATCTACTCTTATCACTGATCTACAAACAGTGTACACCTTTACTGTTCTTATGTTAAAGATTCCTATTTACAGTGTGGAACCCGATCCTGGATCTGTGTGAAGTTCATTGCTCTGTGGCGTGTGTGACATGTGTCATGACATGTGTGTGTGTGTTCCTCTTGAATAACCTGAGCATAGGTAAGAACGTGTCACTGTATGTGTGTGACTGAAACATGTCATTAGCTGTGTAATGCAGTAAGGTTCAGTGTGTGTGTGTGTGTGTGTGTGTGTGTGTGTGTGTGTGTGTATGTGTCTATGTGTGTAGTACAGCTGGTTGTGGTCATTTACACAAGTGGATAGGGCTGCCGGCATCACATTTCACCCAGTGCCTGTGTGCTATGTGATACTGCAGTGTACCTGTGCGTGTGTGTTTGTGTGTGTGTGATAGCCCCAGGTCCTGTTCCAGGGCAGCGATCACAAACAGAAAGACAGCAACAGAGAGGCAAACTGCGACTAACAACTAGCGAAGCATTCAGAGTTTCTGACAGGATGTAAGATTTCGAGAGTCGTCTGTGGTCTTGCTCAGCGTCAGCAGGGGAGAATGGAGATCGGAATAGAGTGACGCTCTGGATTTGGACCCAGGCTGTCTCAACGACTGTTTTGCTGAATAATTGATCCCTCAGTTTGTGACTGGTTGAAAATGAGGAAGGCAGCGCTGATGGTTTGGATCAGCCTTTTGGTGCAAGGTCAGCTCTGCATGATGGATCAGTTTGATGTTTATATCTGACTGATATCGTAAACTCTGACTTGTTTTCTGCTCTTGTCTCTGCATATCCCCTGACATTTGTGTATTGTAACCTTTGCTGTTGTACCTACCTTCTGCTCTTCTCCTGCCCTCTCAGTGTCCCACGGTGCTCGGGGTCAATATGCCCGCAAACTTCTGGCTGACCTGATGGAGGACTACTCCAACGCTCTGAGGCCAGTGGACGACACAGACGCAGCCCTCAACGTCTCCCTGCAGATCACCCTGTCACAGATCAAAGATATGGTGAGTAGAGAGGACACTCTGATACGTATCATTATCTAGCAGGGATTTAGAGATATAACTTGTAATGCAAGAATAAAATACGACAAAGACATTTCATCTGTTTGAGATCTTTATTTCAACGTTCATTAGGACTCATCTAGGGAAATTGACAGAATTTCCATTA